>OX419600.1:11968313-12221939 GCA_948473455.1 Teleiodes luculella
GGTCGAGTGGTCAAAGACTCGCCTGGCGTTACGGAGGTTCCGGGCTCGAATCCTGCACCCGTAACATGCAGTGCTATGACAAAAGTTTGTCGCGCGAGAAACCCGCCATATTGAAATATCCTCCAATAGGATTAGAGAATACGCACGACAAAATTATGTCTGTCACGCGTGGACCGCGCATGTTAGAGGGGCTGGTCCCCGGGGACATTGCAGGCTGAATCACCTTATTGTACGAAAAGAAAGATGATTCCGTGCTTCGGACGGCACGAAAAGCCGTTGGTCCCGGTTACTATCTACGGATGTAGTAGTTACATGAGCCACGTCAGAAGCCATAGGCGGCTCAGTAATTCTGACACATGGTCTAAGAAAACAAGGTCTAACAAGAAGTCCACGTGACTGACACAAGCCTACGTCATTTTGCGCTGTTCATCCTTGTCTATTACACACATTCGACAAAAATGAATAGGTAAAATGACGTAGGCTTGTGTCAGTCACGTGGTCTTCTTGTTAGACCTTGTTTTCTTAGACCATGGTAGAACTGTACGGATGTAGTCATTACATGAGCCATGTCAGAAGCCATAGGCGGCTCAATGATTCTGACACCAGGGTTTGTGAGGTAGGTAGGTTAACAATACAATACAATATTCTTTATTGACACCAAAAATAAACATTACAAAAGAAACATTTTAAACAAATACAAGAGTCAAAAGGCGGCCTTATTGCTAAGGTAGCAATCTCTACCAGGCAACCTTAACCTCGAAACCCACACGATAAGTGAAGTGAACTGGAGCAACTAGCAGCAGCCCTTACTCGAAGGGTCTAATGGAACACGGAGTGATGTTTCTGAAAGTGGCCGGAGAATGTTCTGGGCCGTCCGGGCTGCAGGGGTCCGGCTGAGTGAAAGTCGATACGGCGGCGTCTCGATAATGGCGTATCTCATCAACTAACTATTCCGGTTTCTTTATCACTACATAGTATAAAACAAAGTCGCCTTCTCTGTCCCTATATCCCTATGTATGCTTAAATCTTTAAAACTACGCAACGGATTTTGATGCGGTTTCTTTTAATAGATAGAGTGATTCAAGAGGAAGGTTTATATGTATAATACATGCATAATATACTTAAAATAACCCACAATAATCATTTTCCCGTGCGGAGCCGGGGCGGGTCGCTAGTAATGTATATAATTATGTATGTATGTAGTAGCTATCCGCCGCGGCTCCGTGGTAAAAAGTAGCTAATGTGTTAATCCAGGGTGTCAGTCAAATTTAATTAAAATCGCTCCAGCCCTTTAGACATGACCCTTCATGAATCTTCATAACAAACATATACACTCACAAAGTTTCGCCTTTATAATAAGTACTTACCCTTACTTACTATGAGGCATTTTCCCGAGGTAAAAGGTAGCCTATGTTACTCAGGTCACTACTCATACACACACACGCACACAAAAATACTAATCTTTCCTCTTTATGATATTAGTATGATAATGATTATTAGTGTGACAGTGTGATTATCTCCTCTGTGGCTTATCGATACCATGCGTCTTGAAGACTTGACGCCAAATGCCTAGCATGATAGACATCACTACATAGTATAAAATAAAGTCGCTTTCTCCGTCCCTATGTCCCTTTGTACGCTTAAATCTTTAAAACTACGCAACGGATTTTGATGCGGTTTTTTTTAATAGATAGAGTGATTCAAGAGGAAGGTTTATATGTATAATACATGCATAATATACTGAAGGATAACCCACAATAACCATTTTCCCGTGCGGAGCCGGGGCGGGTCGCTAGTAGTAGACAAAAAATAAATTAGTAGTGTAATAGTAGTGTAGTATTTTATTCTACATTTATATTTATTGTCATATAATACTTCATATTATAATCACTATCAACATAGTATAAAATAAAGTCGCTTTCTCCGTCCCTATGTCCCTATGTCCCTTTGTACGCTTAAATCTTTAAAACTACGCAACGGATTTTGATGCGGTTTTTTTTAATAGATAGAGTGATTCAAGAGGAAGGTTTATATGTATAATACATGCATAATATACTGAAGGATAACCCACAATAACCATTTTCCCGTGCGGAGCCGGGGCGGGTCGCTAGTATAATAATATTATAAAGAGGAAAGATTTGTATTTTTGTGTGTGTGTATGTTTGTAATGAATAAACTCAAAAACTACTGTGCCGATTTCAAAAATTCTTTCACTATTAGAAAGCTTCATTCATACTGAGTAACATAGGCTACCTTTTACCGCTGGAAAATGCCTCATTCCCACGGGAAAAACTGTTAACGCGGGCGGAGCCGCGGCGGAAAGCTAGTTTAACAATAATTACAGAATAAGCTTTACATGTTCAGTTTATTTTTGAATATACATTTATTTGAGATACACACCTTATTTATCTAAGCCTAACGATATGGGGATGAGACCGTTGTAATTTGATTAATTCAAACGTTCGTTTAGTAGTGGCTAATTGGCGTAGGCCGGGTCCCGACCCCCGACCCCAGTCATAACCGATTCCATCAAAAACTTAGTTATCTGCAAGTTTGAGGCTCCAGGGTTTGATGGAAAAGTTATGCCAATCTGGCCACAGAGCCCGAAACTAGATTTGGAACTAATATTATAATGTGCTGATTCTTGAGGTCTTGAGCTATCTGACTTGGCTTGACAATTTAATTTTTATGGAATTATTCCTATACTAATATTATAAATGCGAAAGTAACTCTGTCTGTCTGTCTGTTTGTTATGCTTTCGAGCCAAAACCACTGAACCGATTTTGATTAAACTTGATACGGAGATCGAAGTATCGTGTGCAGTACGATGACTAAGGTATTTTGAATTTCAGGCATTTTGGGAAAAGGTGATTTTGAAATTAGTACTTAGTGGTAATACGATATTTTGGTTTTAAGTCCTTATAGACCGGAGGGGTATATGTATGTACATATATTATTATTATTTTTTAAGTACTATATTTATGACAGTTAGTATGTAGTTTATGTTACATTATTAAAACCTCAACCCGCTTCTTCTTTTCTGTGCGCTATTTATCTACCCTAAGGTTGCCTGGTAGAGATTGCTACCTCAGCAATAAGGCCGCCTTTTGACTCCTGTATGTATTTTAAATTGTTTTCTTGTATGTTTTTTTGGTGTCAATAAAGTATTTTTGTATTGTATTGTATTGCTGGGAACGGACAGGTTACTTTTTACCGGGGGAAAATACCTGATTTCTGCGGGAAAAACTGCCTGCGAGGGTAAAAGGCACCCTATGTGTAGTGTAATTGTGGAGTCCTAAGATACAGGCCCTGGCTTAGTGTAAGCTTCAGTTGCCCCACAAATAAACCTGTAATATATTTGTGCAATAGTTTTTATGAAGTGACTTCCACTTGTCTGTAAGTTTGTGGAGTAAAATACATAAATCCTATTTTTTTTATCTGGTGTAGGTATAGCTATATTATTGTAAAGTTTGATTAAAATAAATTCAGTACTTTTTATGTTAAAGAGTAAAAACATCCATACATCCAGCGTCACCACCTTTCGTGTTTATAATAATAATTAGTAGGATTTCTATTACGTCGAAATGGAGGATAAGGTTGATGATGTATTTTCATGAAGATAGAAGGTTTTGAATTCATTCTCATTGCGTTCCTTTTTATAGGTCTTCCAACATTTTCGCTCTACTTCTCTCCCCTGTATTTTTGTTCAAAAAATAAACCTACACAATAAAAAAAAAGAAATAACATGACTTCAAAACTAAAGCGCGGTTTACACGCTCTTAGTCTTTAGTCAAGTTCTTTAGCGAAGTCCTTTAGTAGAAACGTGTGGACGTCACTTGCTTTAGTAGACGTCACTTGCTTTAGTACTTGCTTTAGTACTTGCTTTAGTACTTGCTTTAGTACGGAATTTAGTAAACTCTTTAGGAGAGTGCACAAGTGCCGGCGGCGGCGTGCGTGTTTTTTGTTTTTTAAAAGATGGCTATTTAGTTGTATCTTCAAATCAAATGGCCGGAATATTATTTTTGAATCTTTATAATAAGAATGAAAGAAATGAAGAATATTTATATTTTAATTTTGGTCGAATAATAAATTTGTGCCCGAATATTTTGTTCAATATTGTTTGTGGAACGTTAAAAACAATTTATACAAAAATAAACAGGCTAGGCATTCGGCATACACAGCCATTGGCGTATGCGAGACGTCGTTGCGCCTTCTTTGTGGCGTCGAAATGATACTCAACTGGAAGATGTGTAAACGTTCACTCGCAGCGCACTAAATCACTAAAGAACTTGCCTTTCAAGTTGTACTAAAGTACTTAACTAAAGACTAAAGCGCGGTTTACACGCTCTTAGTCTTTAGTCAAGTTCTTTAGCGAAGTCCTTTAGTAGAAACGTGTGGACGTCACTTGCTTTAGTAGACGTCACTTGCTTTAGTACTTGCTTTAGTACGGAATTTAGTAAACTCTTTAGGAGAGTGCACAAGTGCCGGCGGCGGCGTGCGTGTTTTTTGTTTTTTAAAAGATGGCTATTTAGTTGTATCTTCAAACCAAATGGCCGGAATATTATTTTTGAATCTTTATAATAAGAATGAAAGAAATGAAGAATATTTATATTTTAATTTTGGTCGAATAATAAATTTGTGCCCGAATATTTTGTTCAATATTGTTTGTGGAACGTTAAAAACAATTTATACAAAAATAAACAGGCTAGGCATTCGGCATACACAGCCATTGGCGTATGCGAGACGTCGTTGCGCCTTCTTTGTGGCGTCGAAATGATACTCAACTGGAAGATGTGTAAACGTTCACTCGCAGCGCACTAAATCACTAAAGAACTTGCCTTTCAAGTTGTACTAAAGTACTTAACTAAAGACTAAGAGCGTGTAAACCGGCCCTTACACCCAAATCCTGACACTTCAGCGTATCCAACACAGCCGCGTACGCAGCCGAGCACGCCCGAATGCGCTTCCATATTCAAATTACGCGAGCCGTCGATCAACGCGCGCACGCAATGCGCGGCAGTCTTTATGCTTTGATCGCCTTTTGTTAAATTAGACGTATTAGTATTACGTGAGATTGAGGATTGCATCTGCCTTTTTAAACCTCGCGAAAAAGAGGGCTGTTATAAGTTTGACGTGTCTGTCTGTCTGTGGCATCGTAGCTCCTAAACGGATGCGCTGATTTTGATCTAGTTTTTTTTTGTTTGCAAGGTGTCACAATCGAGAGTGTTAGCTATGATCCAAGAAAATATCTTCAGCCATTTGAAGCTCTTTTCTAGTTGTTGAAATGTTGTTAACGGTTTTGTGTCGGGAGTTATTGAATTTTTTAATTTAGTGTTATGGGAATTGTAATAGGGGCCAAGTTCGTTAGGTGAGATCATTTTGATGCTCAAACTTGATGAAGATAGACAACACAATTTTTTGAACACGCCTTTTTGTGTTTAAGAATAGTAAATACCTATACAAAACAATTTACTTAATTATGATGATTGTCCAGAAGCAGACGTCTTTCGGCTGTAATGATAGTGCTATTTCTTCAAAACATAGTCTATAGAATTTGACAAATATCACTACATAGTATAAAATAAAGTCGCTTTCTCCGTCCCTATGTCCCTATGTCCCTATGTCCCTATGTCCCTATGTCCCTTTGTACGCTTAAATCTTTAAAACTACGCAACGGATTTTGATGCGGTTTTTTTTAATAGATAGAGTGATTCAAGAGGAAGGTTTATATGTATAATACATGCATAATATACTGAAGGATAACCCACAATAACCATTTTCCCGTGCGGAGCCGGGGCGGGTCGCTAGTGTACAATAAACGAATGGCTCATTTGCTCAAAAGTATATTTTCAAATAGTTCCCAACCTCAACTTGTATTATATGATACCTACAAAAATTGCACGTAGGTACTAAGATCTAGGTATTAGTATAAACAATAATAAAATAAGCGGTTTGTTCTAAATAATTAGTGCTAGCGGCCTAAACTCAGCGACCGAATCGCCTAGTTACTCAGTTTTCGATTCCAACGAGACTTTGCGTTGCGTATACTTTTTAAAACTTTCACGGTTGCTTTCTGCATCGAAATATCAGGCACTCACACAAACTAAATACCACGGTAAATATCCCGTTTTAAATCTTAATAGTTGGCGTTGCGTTGTTGTTATTAACAACTAGCGACCCGCCCCGGCTCCGCACGGGAAAATGGTTATTGTGGCTTATCCTTAAGTATATTACGCATGTATTATACATATAAACCTTCCTCTTGAATCACTCTATCTATTAAAAAAAACCACATCAAAATCCGTTGCGTAGTTTTAAAGATTTAAGCGCACAAAGGGACATAGGGACATAGGGACATAGGGACGGAGAAAGCGACTTTGTTTTATAATATGTAGTGATTATGTTTCGGTGAGATTAGTATTAATTTCAATCGGATATTACATCTGTTAACATTGTTCGAGGGCGCATCTGCTTGTATGCAGTTGTATGGACTTGTTGCGTCAATGCAAGCACAGAAGAAAAGGATGGATTACAGATGTGGAGCTTTTGTTGTTATAAAGGTGCTCAGTAAAGCTCGAGATATGTTATCCGTTGTACATCTCTGTTTTTTCTATAAGTCCGTTATTTTGGTTGTAATATAGTTGATTTCTTTGAATATTCATCTGTAATGGGCGAGCCGCGAGATGCTCGTGGTGTAAAACGCAACATAGAGCCACAAAAAAATCTAAATTACAAAATTATTTTATTAATAATTATAGGCTCCTATCAGAACACTTAATGATGTCATTAAGTCATATTTAATGAAGTCATAGTAAAATTTTGAGCTTTCTCGAGGTTTTTGCATTTCTGTCGTACGTAAGCCCTCTGATAACGAACTATTTAGTGGAAATGGTGATTAGGCGAAAATTTTCAAACTTCATATATTTTTTATATAAATGTGTTTACGGCCACCCCGGTCTTACATGATGATAAACGACAACAACGAAGTCGATGGCGAAAAAAGGAAATTCTTCATCACTCCTATTTAGTGCTTTAACCATTACTGTATAATTCCATTTCATTACTGTTGCATTTTAATTTTTCATTCATTGTTTGTCTCCTCGGCGCGAATACACTACACCGCAGGTACCTAATGGCTGAAAATCAGCGTGGGTTAAATCCTGGTTTACCTCAGCATACAGCTGAGCCATTTCCTTTGCCCTAACATCACAACATATACCTACTTACCTGTTCTTTTTGTGTCATATTATAATGTTAACATACTAATATTATAAAGAGGAAAGATTTGTATTTGTGTATGTTTGTAATTTATTTATTTATTTATTTATTTGTAATATAACATCACTTACAGACTAAGCTAAACATGATGATATTTAATAATGTAGTTAGATAATTAATAGTAGTACATTATACATAGCTTACAGTTGTTGAGGGTGTTAGTTTTTCTAGGTACGTACTAGCCGAGGCTAAAAACTTTGGTTCTGAGGTGAAGAATAGATCGATGGTGGAATCATTTTCTAGAATTTCGTTTATTAATAGTATGCCTTTGTGAAGTGGTGAGTGTGATTTAGTTCGGGAGGTTGGGGCGGCTAAGAGTGGGTGGTTTCTGATAGGCCGTAGATTGTATGGGGACTTAGGAGGAACGTAGAGAGGAACTTGGGATAAAAACGACGGGTTTGTAACTTGTCCTCTCAATAGCTGGAAAAAATATTTAACGAGTGAGAGATTTCTGCGGACTTCAAGGTTTTGATACGACACCATACCTAGCAAGTATTGAGTAGGATAGAGAAATGGGTAGTAACCATATGACTTCTTATAAAGAAAACGAATAAATATCTTTTGTACTTTTTCTATTGCTAATGTTTGTTGATAGTGTGATGGGTTCCAGATGATGCTATTGAGTTCTAGTCTGCTCCTCACGTATGCGTTGTATAGGATAGAAATGGTGTTGCGGTTATTGAAGTGTTTGCATTGTCTCATAATGAAACCTAAACTTTTCCGGGCTTTGTTGCATATATCAACTGTATTTTTTGAGGTTGTTAAATCACTATTAAACCATGTACCAAGATCGCGTACTGTTGTAGTTTTTTTGAGCTGAACGTTATTTATATTGTAGTTAGTTATAAACGGAGTTCTAGAGCGTGTGTATGTAATACTGGAGCATTTATTTATGTTTAATTCGAGACCGTTTGCCTGTCCCCATACCTGTACTCTATTGATGTCATTTTGTAGAATTAGGTAGTCGTCTTTGGAGCTTATTGGATATGCAAGTTTGACGTCGTCGGCAAACATTAGGCACAGGGAGTTGTGGACAACTGAAGGGAGGTCATTAATTAGAATTAAAAACATTAAAGGTCCAAGACTGCTGCCTTGCCCTACACCTGAATTTACATGATATGACGTTGATCTGGCATTGTTGTATACTACAAACTGTTCACGACCGGATAGATAATCGGCAAAGAAATTAAGTAATGATATAGAAAATCCTGCCATAGCTAATTTTCTTAGTAGGATATCATTGTTAACTTTATCAAAAGCTTTTTGATAGTCGAAGTATGTAACATCAACTTGTTTGTTCTTGTAATGAATAAACTCAAAACATACTGTGCCGATTTCAAAAATTCTTTCACCGTTTGAAAGCTACATTCACCCTGAGTAACATAGGCTACCTTTTAACGCGGGGAAATGCCTCATTATCACGGGAAAAACTGTTAACGCGGGCGGAGCCGCGGCGGAAAGCTAGTGTTATATATATGGTATATTGTTGTATGGCAATAAATATTATTTCTTTCTATCTTTCTTTTTAATTTGTCTCATAGATTAATGCTTGTGTCACAAAATCGACATAATAATATCAAGTCACACCGGACTTGGCTCTTTAGACCTTGTATTATTGTCCCACTGTACTCACAAAGTCGGCAGACTTAGGGCGGTCGGCCAATCGTCACCTCGCGCGTCAAAAGTAGGCGGAGTCAACACCCTACTGGTACTTGGCTCTGTTGGCACCACTGCTCCAACTGGATCGATCGCCACTTTTATATTCATTCATTCATTCAATTTGTCAACCATTAATCTATAAGGAGTTTTTTTTGAGCGGTTGTATTGCAAAATCTATGTCAAAGTACTTGTAGTTTAGCTGGTTTAGCCGAAATTGTTCATCGTTTTAGAAATTAGGCCTGAAATCTTTTTATCCTACTCTAAACCTTAGAAGGAATTTCAAGTCCAATGTAATTATTTGCAACTAAAGCCACTCTAGAAACTACCCCTCTTCACAGGCGTAATAATTATTATTGTAATAATTGTAAAAATATGTCTAAAAGATGCAACGCCTGTGTTTCTTCGGCGAGCTCTTCTTCACAGAAGACAGCCAAGTTTTTGAACTCGCCAGAAAAGATAATTTAAATTTGACTTAACTAAGTGATGTAACATCCAAAAGTTATAAAATAAATTCTTTGAACTCGTTAAATTACGTAATAAAAAGTATTATAAACTTACCAGGTTTTTTGGCAAATAAGTTATCATCAAGTGACTCCATTTTCTGCGGACTCGCCACAGCTTCTTGCTTACTCGCCCATTCTAAGTTTTCAAACTGCGCTTGGACATTTTGGGTGATTTTATCTGCGAAAAACAAGAGATATTTGTTGTTTAAACTGTGATGTATTTATTTCTTTAAAAAGCCTTCAAATTAATAGGTTACAGCTTACAGTACAATAAAATGATTAGGTATTTTATACATTTTTATATATATATAATAACAGTAAATGAAAAACAAACGTAACAAACTTGTTTTTTTTTTATTACCTAAGGTAGAGGGATATTACTCATTAGACAAAATAGTGGAACCATGCGATCGTGTTTTCTATCACAAGCCGAATGAAAATTTCGAAGCGAAATCGTACCAACAACTAAAGAAAACTTTCGCTTTTTAGTGAATGATACACTCACTTGCATCCACGTCCACAAAATTCCCCAAGGAAACAATATTGTTCAAGCTGTACTAACTAATGCCTAAAAATGCCTGATCTTTCTACTAAACTGGATCAGGCAGGTGGAAAAATAGAACAGAAATAAAGTGTATAATGTACATCAAAATCATCAAAAACTGCCATCTAATAGATATTGTCGCAGTTAAACCTTTTTGTGTCCTAGTGAAAAGTGAGGTTCCTTATTATCTTTTTTTCGTTAACAGCCTATATAGTAGAGGTAATATGTCCCAGCAAGAAACTCGAGCTTACTCGTACCCTCAGGGCGAATGAATCAGTCTTAGTCAAGCACTTTGGTCCAGTGCGGGCTGGTCCACTCACAGAGGTCAACTTCACACACAACTATTGAATTTCTTTGCAGGTGTGTGCAGGTTTCCTCACAGGAATATAAGGCGACGAATAAACGTAAGATTATCTAAAATAGATTGGTTAGTAGCCAGCATATGCGGAGACACTTGAGAGGGTAGTTATTCTTTAGCATTAGGGTTGAATTTCGTAATGTGACTGTCCAGTCGCATGTGCTGGTTCTGTACCCGCTGAGGCTTAACCCTGCGGCTCTAGAATGGAAGGCAACCGAAGGTCACCGAAGCTCTAATGTGCCTTATTTCCTACTAGTTTTTTTAAATCTTGCCAGCTGATATGATTGGCGGCGTAGTGCGGTGAGAAGCAAAGCTTTGTCGGCAGAAATCCCCACCGGTTTGTATGGGAGCTGGCCGTTTTGTATGGGAGTCGCGTTACACCGAACACGTCAAAAGATCGAGGCTTTGACGACGCCGCTTCGTTTGTGAACTCACTTGTTTTTGGATCCCCAATTTAAGCGGTGAATGAATGAATGAACGAGGTTTTTTTAGTTAGTGAATAGATAATAGTTTTGGCCACATCCAAAGCATTACATTGTAGGGATGCTTTAGTAACAGATTATATAGGAATATGTTAACTAATCCTTCATCTACTGTTTTTATCAGAAATTGGCTAAAAAATATGCAGATGAAGACAAAAAATATAGAAAAGCGATAGAAGATAGAAGCGCCAAATGATTTTACATATTTCCTATCAAACATTATTATGTCCGTCTGAAAGAAGACAAAAGAGAAAACATTACAATTATCTCTATTGAAATCTTTCCAATTTGTAGTTATTTCGAATTAGTAGCTGACAAGGAAATATAAGAGTAAACAAACAAGAATTCAATGGACTATTTACTGTTTCTGTAACAATGACAGAGCTCTCAGTGATAAAGGAACAAACAGATACTGGCAAAAGGACGTTACAGAAACTCCGGACTATACGGGAGTCACAAAGGCTGTTGATTATAAAGCACTTTTCCAAATTGAAGCGTAGACGTCCGACTTTTCACGAGCAGCCGAGCCAACCCACCTACAAATGGGAACGACAAGACTAATATAACAACTGAAACATCAGCCGTACCTAACAAAGCATTCATTTTCCGATGGCGTAATCCGCCCGAAGGGTCGCATTGTTCGTCATTTTCTCCTACGTTTTTTTCGCGAAGAATAAAAATACAGTATTGTCGACGCCAACGCTCGCGCCGCGATCTCGCAAAAAGGAGCCCCTGGATGACAACGAAATGACGGGAGCGTCCGCGGGTGGCCCCCTCCCCCCTGGAAAAATGTCGCCCGGGGAGGGGCCGCGTGCCAGCGACAAGACGGCATTTTTACACGACACACAACCCAAATATCCTATACACCGACACGGCTCAACTCAATCTCAACCGTATTAGCACTAGCTAAGCCTGATAACGCAGCAACGCGTACACGCTTGACTTTTCAAAACACGAATTCGTGTTTGCGATAAATCGATAAGTATATAGGTATACGTTAAGAGCTGAGGGTACAAATTGCACGGATTTTACAGTTCTTTGTGTCGCCGTGGTGGGGCGTCAGCGGTTTCCTGCGCTGTTTTGGAAGTATGAAATTTGGGGTTTTTGATTCAGCATTTCGGCCCCGGTGGCAATTAGGCCGAGTGAAGACGCTCTGCGGGACCTCGAGGGTTTTTGCTAATGATTCCAGTGAGCAACTAAGCGACGGATTTGCTGGCGCCATTATGCGTTCTTTTTAAAGCGAACTGGAATGCTTTACGGAGAACAGGATATGAATGACATTCTGTTTCTACTGATAAGAGCTATTCTTGTTTTGCAGCATTTGCCGATGTTGCAATATTTTAAATGAAGTAATACAATAAATAATGATAGAATAACACGTAAAAAATATTGTTCATTGCAGAAGCAGTCATAAGTGTCATTGCGTGAAATGTCTGAAAACAATGACGTCATGGCGGACTTCTAGTCTACTCTCTCTTTCTTCGCACTCTTCATATTGTGAAGGTCATATTTAACTAGTCTACTTTAACCTTAGCTGTTGCTAATAATTTTAAAAACTATTTTTACAAAGGCACCATCCAAAATTTTTAAAATGAATATCTGGTGAGGAAATTTGTAAAATTTCACAACTGACAGGTTTTTAAGTTTTCTGAACTCAACTCTACAAGCAAAGCTATTCATGCTCTACTTATTTAGGTACTGACTACAAAACAATGAATCGCCGTACCTAAACTTAGTTACAGTTACTTACCTACAACCTTCAACCTTCAATATCTTTCAATGGAATATCGTACGATTCAATTTATTTATTGTGATTGAATGCTGGTATCCTGCTATTTTCGGAAGCCAATGACGTACAAGATATTCGTAAACAATAGTCTCGAGTTTACCCCTAATTAGGGTGAGTGTCTCTAACAAATATTGTGCATTTCTGTATTATGTATGAAATAAACAAATCTATTTACAGAAGCCATCACACGCGGTTGGACATTCGCACTACGAGATTCACTCCTATACCCTACCTATCCTACTATATTATGTATCTTGGTCGACCACGCTAGTCCAGTGCGTTGGTCCACAAACCTTTGGTTTTCTTCGCATGTTTGTCCAGTTTCCTTACAATGATTTCATCTTCACTGTAAAAGCGTTGGTATCTCATTACATCATTTTAAACTGAATATTGTTATAAGGATAAGGTAACAATGACTGATCTGTACCTATTGATTCAGGCGCAAAGATCATCATTAGATTCCAGTCACCTTTTCCTGTAGGTATACTTTCTTCATATTGTTGAGCTACGTTTTATTTACGTGGAGCAACAACAGTAGGTACGAATAACATGAGATTTATTTTATCAAATATAATACACAGAAACTACAACATTTATGAATAAAGAACCCGTAAAAATGCAAAGGAGTTTAAAAATACACGCTCATAACATAAACCGACAAGATTTACAACTGAAGGGCTTCGATTTTAGAAAACCATAAAAAATGTTTCGTTTTCGATTTCGTGCGCTCCGATCGTTATCAGAAAGCGATCGTTGTCGTGTCGAATGGTACCCTGAATGTTGCCAACCCTTTATCAGATGGGGGTAACGGGTGACGTCGCCGACGCTACCGCACTCGGCATATCATTACCACAAAAATTATACAAGACAAGCTAGGAGTGAGTTTGAAAGTGAATGTTAAAGTTCCGTACGATTAGACATCGTAAATACAATCCGGCTACCTTTTACCGCGGGAAAATTCCTCATTCCCACGGGAAAAACTGTTAACCGCGAGGTGGAAAGCTAAGTGTTCTCAATATAATTCTTCCTTCAGAACATGTTGAACGTTCATTCTGAACAGAATAGATATAATATTTTATTGCAGACTAGAAAAACAGTACAGTGTAATAAAGTGTACATATAGGCGGCTTTATTGCTAAGTAGTAATTTCTACCAGGCAACCTTAATGCTACTTGATGATGATGATGATCTTTCCGACAAAACTATTAGTAGAAATACAAAAGTTACTATCTCTATGTCGACGGTTTTATGTCTAAAAGGAATGCGATTTAAAATTGCTGGGTAATGGATAGTACGAGTACTACATGAAAGGTTTTAGGAAATGCTTTTATCGTAGACAAAATCTAATTTGTCTAGAAAGAATAACAAAGTTATTGAAGTCGCTAGAGAAAAGCTAATACTAGTAGTTAGTTCAACATATCCTAAAATTTTGCGTGAAAGCTAATACTAAAATGTAACGGTCTTTCTTCCTTGCAGGTAGTTTTAACGCAGAACCTATCAAACTAATATTGCATCGATCAAACAATAGCATTCCTCTTGAGTTCCTTGCGCGAGGATCCCTAGCGTTTATTCAATTATTCGCTGCGGTGCCTCGTGGCGGCGGCTATACTGCTATCAGCCGATCTCGCGATTAAAAATCCGATGTCGTCTCATCAAACTCGTGCGCCTGACGATAAATCATTCACGTATCATGCCTTTGATACTCTTCTGGATGCGTTTCACAAAGCTACTGTTTCACAAGTTTGAAATACATTTCGATGTTCGTTGCGTAGTTTACTAGACTTATCTGTGCATGTTTATATTCTTGTCATATTAGCTGTGTAATGTAATCGAATGGTTCTTGTGGTTTGTAAATTTTAGCTTCATGAAACCGGTCGTTTGCGTTTTGGCGTAAACAAGCGATATTGCTTTTTGTGTCGTAAAAATCTGTATTGGTTATAGGTCTCAATGTAGATGCACGATTTTTATATGTAAATATTGTAACTTGTTCGTGTATTGCGTATTAAGTAACAGAAGTACTATTTGTGGCATCTTATTACAAGTGGCCAATGCTTATAAGTTAGAAAATCTTCATCATTCTAACCGAATTTTGACACTAATCAGTATCTCTGTGAATAGGTCATGCAACTCTTTTTAATAACCTCTTCGTCCTGTCAACTAATTTTATTGAACTAACACACATTTTCACGGGTTTTTCTCCACGATTTCGTTTTAAATTGAGCTTACCGATATTTCGACCGAGTTACATCGATCATGGTCACGGCGGATGTGTGTTAGTGCAGTTAACAACCGCGAAAATCTAAGAATGTTCAATTTTATTGAAATCCCTACAAATATTATAAATGCAAAAGCAACTCTGTCTGTCTGTTTGTTACGCTTTCAGGTCAAAACCACTGAAACGATTTTGATGAAACTTGATACGGATATATGATACACCTTGAGGAAGGACAAAGGCTACCTTTAACCGCGAGAAAATATCTCATCACCGCGGGTAAAAGTTTTAAAGCGGGCGGAAAGCTAGTGTTAAATAATTTTGAATTTACATCTATTCCAGTAAATTTAGTTTGAGTAGCAGTTATTAAAAGATTAATTTTACAAACAATAATAATATTATAGTTAACTAGACCCCAGCAAAAGCACGGATTTTATTAGACTTCGTTTACAAATAATTATAACATTAAGAAAGATTACTCGCGTTAAAACTTTTGTTTATTGTATGTGATCTCTACATTTACTGAGCAAAGAACTATAAGCTCGAATGGACTCAACTCTCTAATTTTGTATTACGGTAAAAAAGATTTGATATCACAGAACATTGCAGTTTTTTAACTTTTAAAAGTAAGCAAGGCGCTTATCATACTGAAACTTAATCCAGAAAATATCACACAGTAAGATTAATATGCTATATCTAGTTCTACTCTCTAAAACATGTACGAATTTATTCGACATCTACATTTTACATAGTATTTCGTCAAGAAAATTGATAACCAATAATTAGAACAATTCGTGTACTCCGAACAAAAGGCTCACCTCAAACTTACACAAAGGCAAGGAAATAGCCAGGTACTCGATGTACAAAAGGAATAATATTCGCCCCAAAACCGTGCCTAGGGTGAGCCTTAAATAAAAACGGATGTGTCAATAATTAACTGTGTGATTCTGACGTAGCCGTCGGCGATCGATATAGCGCTGGAAGCCGGTTTATTAAAAAAAATAAAAAATAAAGCGTAACGCACATTGTGTTTGGACAAAAGGGGCGAATCTGGCCATGTAGATCCCTCGGCGTGTTTTTGTTGCGCGGCCGGGTGAAAAATGTAACACCCGGGGGCGTAGCGTCGCAATAACAAGCTTCGAAATTTGAATTGCCCATTTGCATTAAATACTCATGGATTTCCAGCGCGAATAGTTTTCAGCCACTAACAGACACGGTGATTGCGCTCGGTAGCCGCGAGCGACACGCCGAAACGCAATGCTAGCGTCAATGTTTTGAATTTGGAATTTAAGCGAAAATATTTGGTTGGTAGTAGCCAAATAAAGTTTTAATCAGATGGGTTTATGCGAGAAACGTTAGACTACCTATATTTGTATTTAGAAACAATGATCCAAAAGTTATAGGTAGTTTGGTTAATTGGATGCGGTCAGCCTAAGAATTTTCATTGAAGATACGTTTAGAGATGTTTTAGTCTAAAGTCCAAGGTGAATGTCTTCTATAGCTGCAATGAAATTGATGGAGGTCTAAATTAAGTATGAATAAAGGCCTAGAATTCAAAAGTAAGATATGCGACGACATTTACAGAAACTATTAAAAAATTTTAAATGTGCAGTGCTCAAAATTAAAATTTCTTTAAAAGTGTCAAAAAATCTAACTTTAGATTTATTTGAAGAAGAGAATTTTGCATTTTCAGTGAACTGAAAAAAATATTAAATGAAAATTTGCAGATTTTTCTTTACGTAAGAATATTAGAAAAGATCAATTTACCAAAATGTCATTTATGTACAAAACAGTCACCTAACATTACATAGCTTACACCCCAGACGATCACGCCACAATCGCGCGCGATCGCAATGCTGGCAGGCATCAATGGCACCCCACGACATGCACAATTCAGTCCCTGGGGCGCGGAAATTCATCTCGCTAATCCTACGGGGTGAATAGTAAAAGTGATGGGACTCCGTCTATTCATCACTCAAGGGTAGGGTTGCTAGGCGGCCATATTTATTCTTGAACTACCAGACCAGAAGATACTACAGAAGTTACGGACAAGAGGCCGGCAACGAAACATACTAAAAGCTAGAGAAAGTGTCAAACGTCTCCGTACCATGACTCCTATGTTACGTAGTGAATCTACCTAAAGGGCCTTATATCACTAAATTGATATTATTTGTCTGTAAGCTGTAGCATTACTCGTACATATCTGCTAATTTAACAAATGGAAATTGTTTATACTTAATTAAAAGAAAACTATGGTTCTGAGACTAGAATAAATAATTTTCGCAAGTTTTTGACGCGAGATCGGACTTGTGTCGGGATTGCGTGACAAATTCAAGTCACATAACAAAAACAATAGATCACGAATCTTCTTATACCGAAGGAATTTTTAGCACGTGACAACGGGGGGGGGAGTTGTGGAGATTTCATCAAGAATCCTAGTGAGGAAAGTGTTCAAGTAAATTTTCTTTGTAAAAAAAGAATTCAATTTAAAATGATTTATGCGACAAAATATATCGTCAGTAATTAACAGTTTGGGTTGGAGTTTTCCACTCTTTTGCAAGTGAATTAAAAAAGAAAAGAGGTACAGAATGCTTATCGATATTTGGGCATTTATTTGCATTCAGATTTAAAGTCAATTGTACTAATATGACTTACTTAGAGGAGGCTGCAAATTTTTTTTGTTAAATGCGGTGTTAAGATTATACATACATTCTTGTCATTATAGGATTTTGCATTTAACATAATCATTCTAGAAATGTTCAAGTAACTTTGTGCTGTAATTCAGAGTACCTACTCGTACATACAACTGACAGCCCTACAAGGGTCTATTCATCACTCCCGGAGGGAGAGATTATTCGACATCAGAAGTGGGATGGGTGGGGGAGTGTTGGGGGGATAAAGCGCTAAAATTTAATAAAGTCGGGGATAGGCCGGCGATTAATTACGCACAAGAGGCGAGTAATGATACGCTCAGTAAATGGAGGGTAGTTTGTCGCTCATCTATTATGCACGAGCATGTTCATGTTTTCAGATGGTTCTGATTTTCGTGTTGTTTTAACGGTAACGTTGATAGGTGTCTAGGGGGAGAATGTTATTGCCGAGTTTGTTTATTGTTAAATAATTAATTTCGCAGGAATAGCTTTGCGTAGGTACATGTATTTCAAGCTCGAATGATGAATTTTAAATGAAATGTTACGTAACTATTTTAATTGTATTACTTTGGATCAAGTTTGATTTAAAACAATAACGTGAAATAAATAAACGACAGTTAAATAAAATAAAGAAATATAATGTTATTGTGTCTATCTGTTGTTTGAATATTAATCGTCGAAAAAGACGTCGAAAAGTGATTTGTAAAATCTTACTTCGAATAAAACATTTTTCATTTTCATTTTCATTCAGGTAATACTATAACAAATTAAGCATCGGACCAAAATTGCAGCAAATAACGAGAATACTTAAAATCTGCTATACCTACTCGTAAATATCTCAAACCTCAAAATCTATAAGATGTATTCATATTAAACAGAATGCAAGGCAAAGCACGTAAGCTGACGACGCGACGTAACGTAAGACCTTATAATGTATGGCAGAACGTACTTACACCATCGTAGAGCTCTTACCTGCCTGACGTATGTATTCGTAGACTAAACAAAAGTGTGCTCAAGGGTCGCATAGGATTCGCAATTAAAGGCTGCATTGCATTGCAGCCACTTGAGCTTATTTCATGGCGACGACGACGGGAAAATTCTAGCCTGCCGATATTATAAGTGCATGTTCTGAGTTTTATGTGTGTTTTACACATGTTTTCAATCCTTATATGACCGATCGATTTCAAAGAGTTTAAAAGCTTATAGCATTATGTTCTTCCCTGTAATGCTATACGTCATCCATCGCATACATTTTTGCATCTGTTCAGTTAAGGCACACAGAAAGATTACTTTTAAATACTTCTAAGATATTAGTTTGGTTTGGTATCGTTGGTTTAGTAAGACTAACGTAGCTTTTATAGAACAGAATCAATTTACTTCTCAAAGTGCAAGTGATTTGGTCTGCTATTTCCAAGAGAATCTGCACAAAGTTTGTTTTATAAGGTGTTCAAACATTCAACATAACCACCACAACTAGAGGCTACACCATAGAGGCATGTAAATACAGACATTTTCAGCATGAAACTTTGACAAAGATGACGTATAAAACAGAGGGCTGCCTGTTACCCTGAGTGAGGTCGGTTGTAGTGTAGACGGAGGAGCGACAGAGAAAGCACTAATTGCCACTCCACAGCCAATTACGGTTCACGGTAGCTTACAGGGACTTAGTCACGTACTAGCTTTATTTATTCTGTGGTTGAATGAAATAATGGGGTACCTACCTACTTCGGATGTAAAAGTCAAAAACTTAATGTTTGAGCTTTTAGTTGAAAGCGCACCACTTGAAAATGGCTTGACTCTTTAGGCAATTTATTTTTGAAATGGTCTGAATAAGGATTTTAATGAGAGAAACAAATATGTTTGCAAGATTGTTCCATAAACAATTTTCCACATTGTATGTGACATAGATACATACACTATTTTATGTATAGAGATTTTCACCAAATTGAAATTGGCCTAATTTGCGGGTGACCCCTACTTATTTTTCGTAATCTTTTCAGCAAACCCGTTTATCAGGGGATTGCATCTCCTTAAATAATTGGTCCTCCAGCTTTTAAAAACCGCCATTTATTATTATTGGATTTTGACTCTTCTCATTTATTACCATGCAATAAAAACGAAACGAAAATGCAACACTTCATACAAATTCTAGGTAAAAATATTTTTTACCCTCTTTTATGCTTCGTATATGGTAAATATACGTGTGTTGTGTATGTTATAACGTGTGTACGAGTCGCAGTCTTTCCTTCGCCTTCAGTTTGTAGTGCCACTTGGAGCATTTCCCTCGTCGTCAACGAAGTTTTAACCCACCACGTTTGTGTTGAAAATGAGCTGAAATTGTGCACGCTAAAGTTTGAAAAGGTTTTTATTCAGTATAGTTTTGAGTTTAGATTTACTTATATAACTGCTATTATAGCATATAACAGTCTTTACTTTGGCCTCTCTTTTAGCAAAGATATTAATATAATAATCCCCACGCTTGGGGATTGAAGTCGTTGTTACAAAGCCTTTGGTCTCCGCTCGCCGTACCGTCGTCATATTCAATAGGTACAACAAATTTGGGATGTGTGTGTAATTATAAACATAAAATACATGGCACGAGTAAAGGTTACATCAGGAGTTATCATGTTACAAAATCGGCTTAATGGGTACTGAGTAGAACTTTACCGAGTTCTACAAGTTCTAAATCCACTCAAGGTCAACATTTTTGTGTTTTTAGTGTAAGTAAAAAAAAACGATCTCTCCATAATTAATACTTCAAAACTATGTGTCATGACATCAAATAACGCATGATCTTCAATGATATTCAAATGATAGAAAAATCGGCAAAAACCCCTGTTAAAATAAAAGGCAGGAAAATTCTACACAATTTTTTATTGAATTTCACGTACGTCAGTTCCTAATTGGTAGGGTTTTATAGTGAAAATTGTAGGAAATGTTCGCTCAAATAGGCGTTCCGTCGGACACACCGCGTGTCGCTTGTATAAGGTCATAGAGTTTCCGATAACCGAATCACACCGAGATCTATTATGGTAATATTTCATCGTACTACGCTAGATTGATGATAGATGATAACATTATTTGTGCGTAAATAAATAGACTGAATTAATTTATATAACAATTCAAAGCTCACAGACAAGGAAGCTGTTGCGAGTTTGGGAGAATTCAGCGCAAATTTTCCTTTACGCTTCGTGTTATAAAATAAATATTTATCGATACGATTTATAATAATTACATTCAGTATAATTATTATTTTTTTTCTGTGGGTTTGGCAAGTTAATTATATGTATGAAGTTCTGCCCCTCGGTTTATCTGCGTATTATTTTATCCGTGATATGGTTTTTTTCCAGCAGCATCGTAGCGTTACCCATCATTATCAACATGTAATCTATCATTGCAATCAATTCGATCGTTTAGTTGTGAAAGAATAGCAGACAGAAAGATAATATCGCATTTACAATTTAAGGATTTTCTATGCAATTGCCAATTCATCAATTTTTACGTAGAATACACTGAAAAAAAGGTTACCAGTAACACATACTAGAGACTTGCGAACTATTTGTTAAGGTGCTATGAAAAGGTTATAGACGAAGTTCGATAACACATAGCAAAATCGTTTTGTAACACGATAACAAAAGTTTGCAAGTCCCTAAAGTATGTGTTACTGGTAACCAAAAATTGTTGTCAGTGTGTATCTATGTACAGTAAGCATTGACCATCTCTATCACAAATTATCACAGTTTTCTACAAGCAGCAGGTCTACGAAGCGGAATGCCGACTAAGGGTCTCCAATATCTTTGCCAGGGCATCAATAATTGAATCTCCAGTGGGGAGGTTGCATAACTGAGCACTGGTTCTCAGAATGTAATATGTATATTAACTTTGATAATTATTGTGTTGCCAGTTCGTTCAGCCGAAGGCCTAATAAAAATCATGTCGTGGGTGGCGGATCCTTGATATTATTGCGTAAAGATATTAAATTTAAAAATCGTAAAGATATTGTTGGACTTACGGTTGAGCGAAGTGTTGAGGTATCTTGTGTCGAGTTGAATAATCATATTATAGTGTGCGTATACAGGCCGCCATATAGTCAAAATTTTGACATTTTCGAAACTGTGTTGGAGGACATTTTGAAAATCACCTCCAACAGTACAAAACAAGTAATTGTATGTGGGGATTTTAATGTGGATATTTTAATTTCAGGCAACTATACAGACAGAATATTGAGTTTATTTCGGTCATTTAAATTAGATTATGTTTTTCTTGAACCAACCAGAGTGACACCCACATCATCCACTTGTGTCGATAATTTTTTCTGTAGTTGTAATTACACCAGTAAGTCAATTTTAAATTCATTACCATCTGACCACTCAGGTCAAGAAGTAGTGTTCTCCGCTAATCGATCTACTGTAAAATTTGAAATAAAAACTAGACCGATTACTGCTGGTCGTGTAGAAAAATTCAATACCGTTTTGACTGAGAAATTGCCCAATATTGAATGCCTTTCTGATGATCCTAATGAATTATATACAAATTTCTTCACCGTTGTATTTGATGAGTATGATAGAATCTTTCAAGTTAAAAATAAAATCATTGGCACGTCTTTCAAATTTAGTGATTGGGCAACAATTGGTATAAGGAAAAGCAGAGACAAATTATTTGAGCTGTACGAAATAAAAAGCTACACTAATAGTGACACATTTAAAGATTATGTTAGGGATTATTCAAAAACTTTCAAAAAGGTCTGCTTAGTCGCTAAATCCAATTATATAAGTAATAAGATTAAAAGTGCGGACGATAAAATAAAGGCAGTTTGGAAAATTATAAATAACGAAACTGGAAAAATGAAACAACGCGATAATGATATTGTTCTAAATTCAGTCAAGGGACCTGTTGCTACTAACATAGAAGTAGCCCAAGAATTTGAGAACTTTTTTTCTAATATTCCAATAAAAACGACAGAACTTCTTAATTCTTCACCTTTTGTCTCTGCTTCGATACTTGAAAAACACATAAAGCCTTGTAAAGATGAATTTAAATTTAAACATGTAAATGTAAACACTGTTATCAAAGCTTTTAAAGAAATTAAAGTAAAAGGAACAGAAGATGTATGGGGAATGTCTGTTAAGGCTTGTAGTAAAGTAATTGACACACTGGCTCCATATCTTGCCGCCATCTTTAATACATGTGTTGATGAAGGGGTCTTCCCAGACTTAATGAAATATAGCAAAGTAATACCCTTGTTCAAAGCTGGTGATAAAAGTGATCCTAGTAATTTTAGACCTGTATCTATTTTACCAGTCCTAAGTAAAGTTTTTGAAAAGATTATACTCAACCAATTGCTGTCTCATTTTAATAAACATTGCCTACTTCATAAACAGCAATTTGGATTTACAAAAGGACGTTCTACCACCGACGCAGGTGTTGCGCTCATAAAGCATATCTTTGACGCATGGGAGGATTCTTGCGATTGCATAGGTGTCTTCTGTGACCTTTCAAAAGCATTTGATTGTGTTCAACATGAAACCCTATTGCTTAAATTAAAACATTATGGGGTCAAAAACAATGCACTTAAACTAGTACAGTCCTATTTAGAAGGCAGGATTCAAAAGGTACAAATAAATGAAATAAAATCAAAGGGGTCTTTAGTTACAATGGGTGTGCCGCAAGGTTCTATATTAGGACCTTTCTTATTCTTAGTTTATATTAATGATTTGCCATGTGTTGTACATAATCTGTCAAACATTGTTTTATTCGCGGATGACACTTCTCTTATTTTTAAACTAAACCGAAGATCACCTCAGTATAATGAGTTAAATAGCACTCTTCAACAGGTTCATAACTGGTTTACTGCTAACAACCTGGTATTAAACGCAAAGAAGACTAAATGCATTAAATTTACCTTACCAAATGTAAATAGCTGTAGGGGTGACATTGTGTTAAATAGTGAGCGGCTTGATCTGGTAGACAGTACAGTCTTCTTGGGTATAACTATTGACGCCAAACTGCAATGGAGTCCTCATATATCTTCTCTGTCGGGGAGGCTTAGCTCGGCTGCGTATGCAGTGAGAAAAATAAGACAGTTAACAGACATAGCAACAGCTAGGTTAGTTTATTTCAGTTACTTTCATAGTATAATGTCTTATGGTATCTTGATGTGGGGCAGGGCATCCGATATTAACACAGTTTTTATTTTGCAGAAAGGAGCCATTAGGGCAATATACCAACTTCGCTGTCGGGAATCACTTAGAGAACTGTTTAAAGAAATAGACATCTTGACAGTTCCGTGCCAATATATTTATGCAAATATTATGTACGTTAGGAAAAATATCCACGAATTTAAAAAGAATTCTGATATTCACAAACGTAATACTAGAAATGGAAATAAACTAGCTCGTGATAACTATAGATTGGCTAAAGTCAGTACTTCTTTCGTGGGGCTCTGTGTACGCTACTATAATAAAATACCTGATGATATTGTAAATCTTCCAGAAAAAAGGTTTAAATGCCACGTGAAACGGCATCTATGTAAGAATGCGTACTATGGATTGGATGAATATTTGAATGATAAGAAAGCTTGGTGTGTAGAGACTTCAGCTCGACACGAGAACGCTGTGCCTTATCTAAGGTAATATTATTACTAAAATTTGTTTGTAAAAACCTACGTAATTGTGCAACATTGTAGTGCGGTCGACTATGCAATTGGGAAGCCATTAATTAGATTGTCGTGATAACATCTGGCTGACTGAGTATTCATGCTCACTAAAGTGTCCTGACTTGCGGTGGCGTGTGGGCCGGGTCGTTGGGTTCCCTCTAATATGGTTGAGCCCGGCGATGGCTGTCCCATACGTCAAACCCGTGAACGTGGTGCTGCTTGGGGGGACTGGTCTGCTCTAGTCGATTGCCGATTGTTTTATTGTTTATATAGTTTAGTTTTTCTACTTTGACTGGTTGCCTTCCTTTAATTTCATATTTCGGCTGCACTCTTTGTTATATTAATCAAATTGTATAAAATAATAATTACCTATGTAAAAATATTTTGAAAAGATGCAACGCCTGTGGAGTTTCTTCCGGAGAGTTCTTCTCCACAGAAGACAGCCAAATCGTGAACTCTCCTCGACGTCAAGAAGTGATTGTGAAATCTTACTTTGAATAAACACTATTTGACTTTGACTTTGACTTTGAGGGACGCCGCCCTGAAGCCCTGAGCTCCGAGCCCTCCATTAATTGCCCGAATTAATTCGTCCCCTCAAATTTGAGACGGCCGCGTGTTGGGATCATTCGGGATTGTGTTCGGGATAATTTTGCTTGTTTACTCTGCTCGAGAAGCAAAAACGAGGAAATAACCTTTGTCTTACCTGACCATTATATCGTCCCTTTTGATAAAACAAAACAATGATGCAAAGGGTAAAATAAATCAATGCTAATGGCAAACATTCTTAATGGTTACTAGCTTTTCACTCTATAGTATGTTAGAGCTTTTCCAATGATGCGACGTTTGCAATATTTCGTGTAATTTTGGAAATTCATCTCTTATTTACATTATATAAAAAAACTGTGCAGATTTTCATGCGTCTAGCTAAATTGAGCAGTTTAAAATTGACGATGACAAATATCTTAGAAAGTAAGGATAAACCTCATTCCCGTGGGAAAAACTGTTAACGCGGGCAAAGCAACGGCGGAAAGCTAGTGTTTTATAAGTACGAATTAATCGCTCTTTTTAAGGTAGGCTAGAGCTACTATTGCTTCATTGGTTATTGGGCAGAACCCACCTTTCGTTAGATGAGTACGCAAGGTATTTCATATAATCGGGAATTTCTCGTTATAAAAGATATTTCTAATATTAGGACATTCCTGTAACGCAAGTGACGTAATGCACGATTTAATAAATATGCTATTTCTTTAGGATAGATGATAAAATAATCATTTCAACATTTATTCTCAAAGACCTGAATACCAATAGATTGTCAAAGGATAGGAAATAAAGTAAAAGCCTACAATTAACGCCTAAGGAAACCACTGTTGATATCCTTCTTATGAATGATTGAAATGAAAATCTGAACTCTGACTGACTTTCTCTTTCCTTGAGTTCTCCTATCCAAATCTCCTATCTAAGTATGTCTGATTCTTCAGTAAATGGAGAAAACCATGAACACCTTGCATCAAATGAACAAAGTTGTATAAAACTGCGTAGCGTTTCCCGAAATACGACCACAACATCATCCACATAGCATGCAAAGTACCGAAGCGTGTTAATGTAAAACAAAATCATATTCGGCTCTCGCATTAAGCAAAAACAAACGCGTATCACTTTCACGTGTATAGCGTTGCATATCAATTTCATATACGAGCTATTGCGTCGCGTCGCACAATTGCGACACGAAGGGTGTGCTACCCCACACCCAGCCGTCAGCACATACACTCGCGCCAACTTAGCTTTGCTGCCATTGAAATCAAAGCCAGGCGAAATTCGACCGTGTCCTCGAGATGTAGAGTATGTTACAATGGTAAATTAGACTTTCAGGGTGCAAATGTGTAGTGGTCATTGTGTACATAGAGGGGCGCGCCCTCGGCTGTCGCGAACAAACATGGCGGCGGCTAACGAGGTTTTTGCGAGCGGCTCTCGTGAGCGATTTCGCGCCTAATTTGGACGCTGTACCACACCGTACTCACGCCGTAGTAGTTGCGAGCTTCAGCAGGTAATTGGTAAGTTATTTAGCGCTGGAATTGACGGGCTTAACGGCTTTGTGAGGCAAATTCGGAATTCGAATTTCTCGCGTTAATCCAGCGGGTTGCGGCGAATTTAAATTAAGAATGATTTTGAATAGATAAGGACCTAACACACATATTTACGGGTTTTTCTCCACGATTTAGTTTTAAGTTGAGCTTAACGATCTTAGAAAAATGTGTGTTAGTGCAATTTTATTAACAACCGCGAAAAGCTAAGAATGTTAGATAATGACCTTTTTTTTACCTCATAGGACGGAAACCTAATCGAAATAATCAAATAACAAAACATCCTCAATTTCACTGTTGAAAAAGTGTCACATAATAACAGTTTTTTTAAGTGTAGGTTATTTTAGTGTAATACCTAAGACAAAACAGAGTCCAGTTTAAAGAAATTGATAAATTGGGAATATCAATAGGTAAGAAGAAGAAATAACTATTGAATAAACAGAAAATGTAATCAAAGAAGTAAACGACAATAATTATGATACCATTGAACCACAAAATCTGGACATGGACTAATATTTATGTAGGTATAAGTAAATATATTATGTAGGTATTCATATATGCGTTATGTATGGTATTTATATTATATCTATATTTATGTATCTTTGTATGTAGTATATAATATTAATATATGTGTATTAGGAATATGTCTTTTAAGTAGTTAGCTTCTGTTTTTTTGTATCTATTGTGCACGTCTTACCTCTGTATTTTAATCATTTTCTCTTCCTCTAGGTCTACTGGAAGACATTTCTTTAGAAATAAGTAGTACCTGTTGTGTCGTCGTTCTTTATGTTTGTATTTATGTAATTTTCTTGTGTGCAATAAATCTTAAATAAATAAAATAAAATAAATAAAATCTAGCAACCGGGTCTAACAAGGCAACATCGGACCCAAAACAAGATATCTTTTATGTTTCTCATCCACAATGCGCTCTTCCTTTACAAACCAAACCTATTGTATCCAACAATGGTCTAAGTTTGTAGACTATTGAAGACGAACATCATTTGAAATCACTTCAACCTCTTTTAAGAGACTCCTATCTAAACCATCTCATCTTAGAGAATAACCAGAAAATTTTCTATTTATATAAGCATCTCATATTTTAGATCTCTCTATCCAATAAGTATTTGCTATATCAAATTCAAAGGTTACATAACAAAATTGTTGCTTACAGTATTTTATTTTGTTCCCAACTTTTCATTTTTTCCTTCATTTGTTTCGCAACTTGGTCTGTTTGTATTTCGTTGTACAGTTTCGGATAAAGTTTAATATAGTTGAGAAGTTGTTTTTACTGTGGCTAGAACGAGAAGGACATAAAAAAGTGATATAGTAATAAGTGTAAGGTGCATAATATGAGTATGTATGTAAAGTAGTGTTGCGTCTTTTACTATAGATAGATAAGTATTATTATGTTAGTCTGACTGAACAGCTAAACATTTTTTACTGTGTAGGTAGACATCTTTAAAGATATGTAGGAAAAGATATATCTGAAAAAAGCCTTGTAGCTAAAAAATATTTTTAAAATAGTAATGAATACGAAACAAATTAAAATTGGGATAGTCTCAAACTACCAGTAATGTACCTGCAAATCCCCAGAAATCCCACTCAGACTCAAACTCTGCACCAACAACCCCTCTGTAAACGAAGGCGGACGTTCAACGTGCCAAGCAAATATAAGAGAACACAAAAGACGCATTGAAGCTGGAAATATCTTTATACTCAAATGAGATTTAATAACGTTCAGTAAAACCCAATGGCCTAACAGATTTCTTTATTTGCATCACCAGCCAGTACTACTTGATTCCTTATCCTTCCAGGTTCATTTCTGATTTCGATCTGTTATTATGTGTTAATAAAGGTCTTTCGTTGTTGGTTGGCTTAAGCGTTTTCTTCCGTTTGTCGAGTTGGTTTTTGTTATTAAAATCGGTGATGTAAGGGGTGCTTTTCAAATACCAAACAGTAGGAAGTACAGCGGATACTGTTTAAACAGCTCTTAAGATCTCCTCGTGGAATATATTTTGAGGGAAACGAAAATTTAAAATATTAAGAGTGGTTTAGTCAACTATAATAAAAACAAAAAGGGTTTTAGTACTTCTATATTACATTACAGACATACAGAGTCATTATACATTGTTGAAAGGTTAATAGTGATTTTTTATTCAGGGGCGTGCAAAACCCAAAAAGTGTTGAATTGTTTTTTTCTTATTACGTAAAATAGATCGTTAGAATTTATGTAACCGTCTGTCTACAACTTATATAGTTTGAATTTTTTTGGTTTTGAATGTTGAAGTTAGAATTTTGCCTAACTATTACTTTTGATTTCCATCTAGTTCTCCTATTCTACTTTCTCTAGGTTCATCTTGCATCCTTCCTTACATCGCAACGGCCATGATGAAAATATATTTTCGCTCTTTCTGATTCTTACCTAACCACAAAATTTACCAGTAATGTGAGACGAAAATTCGTAATCAAGGGAAATTGTGTTGTTTTGAAAATAACCAACGTCTTCAGGCATGACGTCATTCTCCTCAAATTGTTGGACAAATATAACTAAACAATGATCGGCCAGCTTCAGCTTACGTCTAGGTAAATAAACTACAGTCCGTGACGTCACTCCGCCCCCCTAACCCCCCGGCCCCTCGGGTGGATGCGGTCACCCGACGCCCTCGGCGTCAATATCGTCCCTATAGCTCTGACCAAACTGTATTATACCGTCGTATACAAACGTATACTCCGAAATTAGGAGATGTATTGTCCTCTTTGAAGTTTGGAAGCGGCTTGATGGGTTTTTTAATTAAATAGTGTGTCCTGTCAGCTGCGATAGACATTATTTGATGTTCGTTGGATACCAGCCTATTATCTTCCCAGTGATTGTTTTTTGCCTACCCTCCTGATTTAGGGTGACAAGGCTAAGGTCTAAAAGTTTGTGAATTGGTTGAATTTACACACTAACTTAGATTTTTTTCTCAACCACGGTAGCAGGAAATTTCCAGGTAGATTTTTTTTTGCTTCACGTAATTTCTTATATTCAACTCTCAAAATGCTGTTAAATGCTGTAGGTATGCTGCTCATGGCGTTATATTGAAATTTCCTCCAAGAGCATGAGAGTTTAGACATGACAAACCTATGTCTTGTCATTCTTGAAAGCTCATGCCATACTAGCTGGTTGCTTTGTTCTGTTCTTTTAGTCACACGAGGGTGACTAATAAAGATTTAAGACGTTTTTAATGAAGTCTCAAATCAAAAACGGCTCTAGGCTCTATGCCGCCGATGCTCTACTAAAAGGAGAAAACGAAATAAAAATCGTAATAAAAAAGAAAATCATTTCCATAAATTATAAAATAATATTTACATTCTTTCTTATTAATGCCAAAACATTCACTAATACTACCAAAGGCCTAGAAAAATCTGCGTAAGTACCTACTATCGTCTAAGAATATTGTTATATAAGAAAAAAACGCAATAAAATCGAGTTGCACTATTAAAAACCAGCCAGTAACTGAGTAAACGGTCCTTTCAAACTATAAAGACGACAATAAAATAAACTTCACAACAACCTGCGGCAATGCGATTATGTCACACAATCGCCTTCAAAAAAGCGGAACGATTGTCGCATCAATACGAACGATTAGCCCCGAGCATTGTCGATATCACAAAATGGGATGAAAATGTCAAAATACTATCTTTGGCGACGATCTATGACATAACCAAAATCAAAATGCAGTCCGTCCAACTATAAACTCAAGCGAAACGAAGTGATGAACCTTTTAGAGTTGCAGCAAAACAAAGTTTGCGAGAACCAAGTGACACAATAGAACGCAACTTGAGTAACACTAGAACTTGTATTTGTAGGGATATTATTTGCGATATTTTTTGCGACAAATCGCATTTAAAATTGTACAAGTTTTGGAAGAATGACAATGAATGTGAGGCCGTGAATAGTCCTTATGCTGGCGTTGTTGGGAAGATACTCTGTTTGGCACAAGTTGATGTCAATGGGATTACGGAAAGGAGTAGAGACGGAAGTGATGACTTTAAACCGGATTAAAAAGGACATGTTTACAGAAAATACACAGCATATGCGAAAAATTTTTGTATGGGAATAACAGACATAATAATATACAGGGCGTCACACGGCTATACCACATGGAGGGAAAGTACCTTAAATATTGTAGGTAGAACATTAATTTTACTGAAAGAATACGTTATTTTATTTCTAAAAACTATCAAAACTGCATTCATACATTTTTTTATAATTATACATGGTTGAACCGGGAATCGAACCCGTTATACGAGAAAAAAAATATCCTGTAGTTTATCATACCGATCAAAAGGCTTCATCATAAGGGTTATTTTTTGCTAAATAACATAGTGTCAGAAATAAAAGGAAGACTATGTATTTTAACATTTTTAGTACAAAATTTATCAATTTTATCAAATTTTAATGTTCGAAATGACCCGTTGAATACAAATTACACTCTTTATTTCACTCCCTGTCGATTTTTTAACTTGTTGTGGTGGATATTTAGATTAATACGTCTAAGTTCTGTTTGTAGCTCGTGGACATTTTCTTACCGGTTCTTGTCAACTAAATTTTTTTACATAATCCCATTTTAAAAATCTAACGGGGCTAGATCTGGCTATCTCGGCCGGCCACATCAAATGTTAAAATTCATAGTCTTCCTTTTATTTCTGAGACTATGTTATTTAGCAAAAAATAATCCTTATGATGAAGCCTTTCGATTGGTATGATAAAACTACAGGGTGATTTTTTTTTCTCGTGTAGCGGGTTCGATTCCCGGCTCAACCATGTAATTATTACAAAATGTATGAATGCAGTTTTGATAGTTTTTAGAAATAAAATAATGTCTTCTTTTAGTAAAATGTTCTACCTACAATATTTAAGGTACTTTCCCTCCATGTGGCATAGCCGTGGGACGCCCTGTGTAAACTAGCGATTCGCCTAAGCCCGCGTTATTATTTTACTTTTCCGTGCAGTTTCTAGTAGGAATGAGATATTTTCCCGTGGTAAACAGTATCTAAGATGTTGAACGGGGATATAAGGTACCACCATGAAAAAATTCATTTGAATCGGTCCAGCAGTTTCAGAGATTAGCCCGTACAAACGGAGAGAGAAACAAATAAAAAATAAAAAATCTGGTTTTGTTATATTTCACTTATAACATCCCCCTGACTCGGTTTTTAGCATTTTTTTCTATGTACTGATACATTACAGTTTTATTATTATTACAGAAGAAGAAGAGAAAGAGATGATATGTTTGGAAAAGTAAACACGTTTTGCTGTTTTTTTAATCGGTTCAGTAAGTCGTTTTTGAGTTTATTCATTACAAACATACACACACACACAAAAAAAAAATACAAGTCTTTTCTCTTTATAATATTACTATAAAGTACAAATTCCCAAAATATCCATACTTTTAAATTCATAATATTAGTGGAATAAGAAAAATCTATACGAAGCGCGAAGGTGTGTGGTGGCAAATTGAAGGTTGTCAAACTAGTTGATTGACAAATATCCAAAGCTACATTCAAAGGCTACATTCATTCGAATTCTGAAATTGTGCACATATCGCACGGAGACACAGAATCTTTATAACTTCTATTATCTATGTGGGTGAATTGTAAATTCTCGCGCTCTTTTCTTAATTTTTTATTCGCCAGCTTTCGTTGTTTACCTCTTTTTTGGAAATAGAGATCTCCTTTAGCGTAGACTGTAGAGACTCCACAGATTTTAAAACACACGACGCGGGCGGAGTGGGCTCGAGCGTCCTACCCGCAAGTAATTGGCCTCAGCCGTACGCTTCACGGGATTTTCGGATCAAACTCTATTACAGCCAGAAAAAACGCAAAAACGCTCAGCTCGAGCACCTTTTGTACTCGTATCTACTGCATTGTGTTCGTGCCAAATGAACGCGAATTTGTTGTGTACGTTGTTGAGTTGATGAGGGTTTGCCAATACGCTGCTTTTTGAATTTGTAGTTTGATGTAATAAGTTGTTTATTCAATGTGGTTCCCGAATTGATCTGACTAGTATTTCACACAAAAATACGAATCTTTCTTCTTTATAATAATATTATTATAAAGTATGATACTCGTATATAACATAGAGCAGGGGTCAGCAATTAGCTTCGCTCGGGATCCGTTTTAAGAAATGAAATGACCATCGCGGTCCGTACAACATTTTATAGAAAAAAAAAATTTAAACAAATATACTCGTAATTACGAAAATTATGAAGGTATTTTTTACATATTATAAATAATTATAATGAGAAAAATGTCATTTTTTGTTGCGTAATGACGTCAACAAAGAATTATATTTATTTAATTGAATTGCAGGGGATACATTTTTATTGAATTACGTAATCTGTAGGTAGGTTGCTGTGATCTCGCGGTCCGCACAAAATTGGTCGGCATTTGGTGACCCCTGACATAGAGAGTAGGTTCTACTTTCATTTGTGTGGTTAACACCCTTCCCACAAATATTTGTTAATGAGGACAAATCTATGAACACACACACACACACACACACACACACTTTGTACACTAGCTCTAAGTATCAAATGTATGTTTGTTTTGTGCAATAAAGAATATATAAAGAATATATGGTTGTTACTTAGGCGCGCCTGCAGAGCGTCATCACCACTCATCACGAAGGAAGTTGGAGACACGCACTAGGCGTCGAATAGAAACGCAGATTGCACAGCACAGAACTTTTAATAATGGACACAGTAACGAACGACTCAATTTATAATATTATAACAGTTTCAAAGTTTAGGAAAATATAAAAATACAAAAGGAAAATGGCCATGATGCGAGGTTGAGGCCAGAAGGAAGAATAAAAATAAAAATATATGATTTGACGGATGATTGTCGAATGAATTCCAAAATTAAATACTCAAATTTAGTAGAAGAAATGGCAAATGAGATGAGAAATGAGGTAGGAACGAGGTGACATGCAAGACACCTTGTTACATGGGTTATGTAGGTAGGTATGTATGCAGTCGGCTAAAGGACATTGGGTCGGTTAGGTCTATAATGAGCTGTTAATAAATAACAAAATATTATGTAGTCTGTGTTTATGAGCATTTCGAAATTTTTCAGTATTAGGTACTCAAAACAATAGGTATGGCTCTAGCTCACAATACCTCAAAAGTCAATAAAACCACGCAACGAACTCTATATACAGCCAACAGCTTTTATTTAGCTTTTTAATCAAATCCATGTACGCCATCCCCTTTACAAAATAGATCCTTGATGTCACTGCCGCGTCACAATACGTCTGCCGCCATTATTGTCATCCAAATAAATAGCCACTACATACTATGAGGTTGACACTAAGCACCCTGTGACGTCATCACATCCCTTTGCGCGGTTTTTGTCCCTTCTGATGTTTTAATTCACACCCCTAGGTGTTTTTGGCTGTCATTCTAAATTGAACTTTATTTTTATTTCTCGCAATGCATAGAATTGTTTGGTGGGATGTTTGAGTGGAAACGCTTTGATATGTAAATTAGTCCATGTTAACACATTCGAATTCCAGTTTTAAATGGTTGAATTTAAGGTGAGTTTTTGAGTGTAAGGTGTATGTTTTATAAAGGGGTTGTGCGTTTTGAAATAATGTTAAGAGTAGGGTTGCAGAGTGAGTAATAATAGGAATAATACGTACGATGCTTACCGCCATTGATACGTCAAATTGCTGACTAAGGGGCAACAAAGGATTTTCGGTTTTAATTTCTCCATTTTGTCGCACGTAAGCACCCTTCGGAGAGGATATTCGAAATTTAAATCTAAGATTAGAACCAGTTATTGTTATAAACGAGTTAAATGACAAAGCTGACACGTTGATATCGAGATGCAACCAGATAAAAGCTGATATTACCTGTATTTTTTTTAATTAAAGGGGTAAATAAATGAGAATACCTACTGGTGGTTATTTGTGTGAATGGTCTAAAATTTTAAGGTTAAATGGTTGATTATGTTTTTCAGCTTTTAAAGCTACTCTTTGCCGAAGGAAAATACTTTATTCCTATAGAGAAAATCTTAAAAATAAAATAAAACATTTTCTTTACAGAAGTAATAAACTAACGTACTATGCTTGACAGCTTTTAAAGTCTGCATTGTTTTTTCTCTTCATGCAACCTAGACCAAGGAAGGAAGGCAAAGTTAGAGTTAGTAATCGCACCCTTCAATAGATGGCGGTAGAGTTGTCAAATGGGAGGGAACAATCTGCCTCATGATAGCGCGCTTCGTAGTTCTACGTTCAAGGTACAGATGGCAGTTATTAAGTTTATTCATACTTTCAGTACTAAGAGCAGTGATTTCGATGTATTTTTTGTACATTCCTCGTATTCTTTAAAAAATATGAGACTACAGCTTTAGAAGCGTCGAAAGAAGAATATAAGTGTTTCAGCCACAGTAAACTGAAACATCAAATATTGCATCGAAAAAAGAAAACGTCATACAGACAGAGTCCATTCATGTTATGTCATAATTGAACAATCGTCAGATAAATCATACTACATATAAAGAGGAAAGATTTGTATTTGTGTGTGCGTGTGTGTGTGTGTGTGTTTGTAATGAAATTTCAAAAATTCTTTTACCATTAGAAAGCTACATTCACCCTGAGTAACATAGGCTACCTTTTACCGCGGGTAAATGCCTTATTCCCACGGGAAAAACTGTTGACGCGGGTGGAGCCGCGGCGGAAACCTAGTATTAAAATAATCTACCATAGTTCAGCTGTTGGTTAAGGCCTGTTAACCCTAATTCAGGGTACGCTCGAGCCTTTCGGCGGGGACCTCTACGAGCTAAATACTACGAATGACAATAAAATGAATAATAATTCGCAACGCATCATTTTCGTATAAAAGTGAATAATTTTCGTGTAAAAATAAATAAAAAATCTCTTTTTAGTTCCGCTATTGCACGCTAGATGACGCTACTATGAACGCATTTTGATTTAATTGTATAAGTACAAAATATTATTCAATTTAACTAATTTTTATTGACTTTCAAATGGTTTCGTTTTGAGAGCATCATACACAGTGGTAAAAAGATATTTAGCATGAATGAAAATCAACTCTATAGGTTCCATGATAAAAACGATAACTTAGCCAACAAGTGTCGTCCTTGTAACTTGTTCGAAAAGAGCCCAATAACTCTAGTTAACCTAACTTCATAAATCACTCCATCAAATGCATCCCTTACGAGCTAATATGAATCTTGTATGGTGCACTTTTACATGGCTTTCGGCACATCAGAGCATGCCGTGTCAATGCGATATAAGTACGGAACAATCCGGAACATGCATTTTGAAGACTTGTCGGCGATTTGGAGAGCATACCTTAAATTGACAAGCAATCACAGCGAATCCACCATAAATCAACAATTCGCCAATAGGGTATGTAAATTTTTTTGGTATCAAACAAATACTTTTATCTGAAACTAGCTTTTCGTAAAAAGTAGCCTATGTATGTGTTATTCTGATGTGTAAGCTATATTATTGTAAAGTTTCAACAAATATATATCCATCCATACGCATAAACTTTTCGCGTTTATAATATTAGTAGGATTATCTCTTTTTAAAAGATCCATTTCGTAAATTTATCTTAATTTACTTTAGTTATTTTTTTCTCGCAATTTATTAGTCTGCTCTTAGCAGCAAGCATTTTCATTGATTCGCAGCAAAAAAGTCTGATTCCGACACCTATGGACGGTATGCATGAGCCATATCAGTTTTTTTTCTCTTATGGCATCAGTTGCGAATACTCCACTATTTAATGAAGAATACTCACGAAAGTGAAATGATAGCGTTTGTTTACTGACATTCAACTGTGATCATTCATTTGTCAGAATACATAATCGTAATATTCTGGTTTAGTGACCATCTAGCAAATATTGTTAGGAATTATATTATTATTATTATTGTATATCTCAAAATGGTTTTTATAACTATTGAAAACGGGATATTTACCGTGGTGTCAACCGTGAAAGTTTAAAAAAGTAAAATGGTTTTTGATTTAGGAAAACATAAACATACCCCATTCCGCCATTTATATTAAAGATTGTCATTTTAAAGGGTGGCGGATTCATGTTCGAGGAGTAGGGGTTCCGTCGGTGCGACTTATTGCAATAAGTCACGCAGATTATTGGGAGAGCGGGTGACCGCAAATAATCCAAATATGCGATCATGCTGCGAGTGTCGTACATTTTGTTTCTTACCTTTTTTATAATAGCCTATTTCGTGTCCCACTGCTGGGCGAAGGTCTCCCTTCTGTAGGCTTACTACGTAAGAAGCGACAGGCTCGAGAAGCTGTTAAACGCGACATACTGGCATTAGAGCCATAGTAGTTCTGTCACTATGTCGCGTTTGACAGCTTCTCGAGCTTGTCGCTTCTTACATAGTAAGCCTACTGTTACGCCATGAGTCGCGGTCAAGAGCATCTGTACACCAAGCCAGCACTTGTACGGGCCTATCTTCGAAACTGTTAGACCGATTTGAATGAAATTTTGTATAGTGGTTGGTCTTGGTATCCCCGGTCAACATCTTGGATACTTTTGACAAAAAATACTACTGAAAAGTCCAAAAACAACGCGGGCGTAGCCGCGGGCAGACAGCTAGTAAAAATAATGAAAACTCTTCACCTGACCCGGGAAATACATTTATCCATCCACATAGATTCGCATCTCGAAGTATCCAAAGATCATTTTGGACAACGCCATTAACAAAACCTCTACGGCCCGTGCAAAAAATGCCTCTTCGAAAAGCTGCGTAAGTAGAAAATACAAATTATAACAAAACTAGCTTTCCATTCCACCCCGCGGCTCCGCCCCAGTATTAAACGTTTTTCCCGAGGGAATGAGGTATTTTCCTGCGGTAGAAGTACCCTATGTGTTAAGATGGCCGTGTGTGAGATGTCCCACATATTAATTTTTAACCCCCGACGAAAAAGAGGGGTGTTAAAAGTTTGAGGTGCGTGTCTGTCTGTCTGTCTGTGGCATCGTAGCTCCTAAACGGATGCGCCGATTTTTATCTATTTTTTTTGTTTGCAAGGTGTCACAATCGAGTGTTCTTACTATGATCCAAGAAAATATCTTCAGCCATTTGAAGATTATCAGCCCTTTTCTAGTTGTTGAATGGGTCAAGTAACGGTTTTGTGTAGGGGGTTATTTTTTTTTAATTAGTGTTATTATTTTTATTTATTTATAAACATTCACCAAAGCAACCCAAGTCGACAAAGACGTAACTAATTGGTAAACAAAACGCCGGCAGACGGGTCACGGAACGTGTAATGGCATCGCATTAATAGATCGGCTGACGTGCTCCAAACTGTAAAAATTACCATTCCGAATATTACACAAAAAAAGAGCCTCGAAAAATTGGAAACGATTTGTCGGTACGTCGTAAAAGTAAGCCTATTCCGTGTTTTGTTGTTTGATGAGTTCAAGACAGATGATTAGTTGACTGGGCGATTGGGGATTTGTTTAACACGACTGTTTTTCAAATAAAAATTATAGGTACCTATTTATTAATGGATAGTATTTAACCGTACCTCCTCCTGTTCCACCTAAATATCTTCACCAAATTATACTCTTGTTCCACCTAAAATACTAATTGTGCACCAAAACATGCAAACTTGAGATTTCTTCATTTAGAATTGGCAGCATAATTAAAAAATAACACCATTGTAAAGGAAAATATTATACAAGTAACAACAATAACGCACGACAAATTTTAAAAATGTACTACATAACAATAAAATTATATCTATAGATATACAGGGTGTTACAATAATACCCGTAAAGCTAAAAAGAGGTAAAAGAGTTGCTTGTAAGGAGTCTACTGACCAAGTATGGTATGAGACCTGTACGAGTAGTAAGACATTTTGACTTGATGAAAAGTGAAAAGTAACATTTTTTAACTAAAAATATTTTATTTTTATAATATGAAATAAGGGTAACAGAAAAATCATATTTCCCAAAAAATTACGACAATGATATGAATTCGAAAATCGAAATCACATTAGTACCTACGTGCCGTCAATGCTGTTATTTAAACCTGCACTCACCCGCGTTTTTTTATAAGTTGACCTATGCTTGTGTCGATAAAGTATGATGAATCAAGTATCACCGGACTTGAAAATAATAGGTTGTGTGTGCATTCCATTAATCCGCACTGGGTCAGCGTCGTCGACTAAGGCGTACGTGCACCATATGGGCAGTTAACGTAACGAGGATCTACAATCGCGTATCTACATATGGGTAGACAAAACACTGTACAAAAATAGCACCAGTTTAAAAAAAATCGACTAGAAGACAAATGTTTATCGTTTAAACGGTCGATTAGCTAAGCGCCCGCGAGCACGATACACTGACTTATAATAAACATAATTTTAATGACTTGTAAACGACTAGCCGATAAAAAATATACCCGGGTTAAGTTGACAAAAAGATGGAATAAAAAAGATAGGGGTGCGCTTTAATATTTATGCTTTCCTATTTGGTTTTTGTGGAAACTTAAAAACAGGTGTTGTAAAAGCTGTAGTAAATATATTGGAAGAATATGATGATGATTAATAAGATTGCCATGTACAGAAGTCAGCACGTGCGGCTGAACATACGCCCGTATTCCGCAGTAGTAGGGGTAAATTTCGTAGTGCGAATGTCCAACCGCATGTGCTAACTCCTGTACAATAACCTGACAAGCTCGCTGCACGAACTTTATAATTTAGTGAAAAGGAGAAGTAAATATTACACTCTTGGCTATCATTGGAGAATGTGTGCTGAAAAGGAGAAAAAAGATGAGGAAAATCTCAGAAGTGGTTATAATATTATTAGATCAAGTCACTAAAAAATTTTAATCACTACATAGTATAAAACAAAGTCGCTTTCTCTGTCCCTATGTCCCTCCCTTTGTACGCTTAAATCTTTAAAACTACGCAACGGATTTTGATGCGGTTTTTTTAATAGATAGAGGGATTCAAGAGGAAGGTTTATATGTAATACATGCATAATATACTTAAGAATAATCCACAATAACCATTTTCCCGTGCGGAGCCGGGGCGGGTCGCTAGTTAGATTATAAATACATGATTCCACTTTAGGATACAAGTATTCTAGTTATTTAAACAATCAGAAATATTCTAAACATTTTCTTAAACTCATAATTTAGACTCTATTCACAAATCAGGATTAGATTAAAGTAACAACCATAATAGATTATACGAGTATCTTTGAAATATCTACCCAGCAAAGAAAAGTTGGAAAAAATATGCAATGAAAGAAAAACCAAATTCAGTAACAAGATTTTTGCATAAAATGCTCGATCTAACGTCTCCGCTGCTTGTCTAACTCTGAACTATGACAAATCAGGTTCATTTTAAAGTAAAATGTGTTTAAAATTTCTAATACAATTACAAAGAGGCGGTACACAAAACTGAAACAAAGTATGAAACACGCGACGACTCTTTGGAAATTTACGATCGAGTACTCTGAACAAGTTTCAACTAAGTACTTATTTCACCAGCGTTTAAAATTTATGGAGACGACGATTTCAGTAAATTGATTGCTAAATTCACTGCGATGTATCAAATATGTGACAAAGCCATATTTGCCCGAACCCTTTCAACTTCCATAAGTTTTAATACATTTCGACCGTTTTCTTGAATTTCGTTAAGGATTGCAAACAAAAGGTAAGGCTTGACGCTTGCACACAAACTTGTAATGCCAACAAAAAAGATGAAACACATCGTAATACATAGTAGTAATAAGAAAATTGGAACAAAAGAAAAAGTAGATTCGAAATAGCAAAAATAATGCATAAAATTCAAATATATCAACAAAGATAATTTTATTACCAGCCAGCATTCGCGACCAGACTTTCAAAGCTATTCGGTATTCAGTTTATCTTGTAAACGAGCAAGCGGTAAAATAAACAAAAGTAATCGATAAAATAAACAAAACAGACCAATTAGCTCGGTAAGATCACAATCGTGTGCCTTTAGTTGCCTCTTTAGAGAGACGCGTTCCGTTTTACACTGCCATCGATAAATCGAATGGGACTGAGACCCGGGATTTATACCGGAAGCCGCGTGATGTAGTACCGAATCCGGTAATGGTGTACGCCGAAGCAAACTTTAACCGACAAATTGCAATTTTATGACATTGAATCTGTTGTAATAATATTTTTAAATGTTCATTTGAATTATAAATTTTGTTTTAATACCACCTGTATTAGGTGACTGTTTGTAGCGTACAAAAAAGTGTGGTCACAAAAATATTTAAAGCCCGCTACCAATATCGAATAATACTGGTTTTCTAATTCAGGGCTTTAACATAAGCATATTTAAATTTAAAGGGAATATAACCTTTGAAATAATGTTTTTGCTTTTGCAAAAAAGGAAAAGCCAGTAAGCAAAAATCTTGTTTTTTTCCCTTAGTTGCGATCAGTGCGATGAATTCCACTGTTTAAAGAAATATATTTTTGAGTGCACTAAAAGAGCTGCTGTCTTAACTTAATAGTTATTTATGATACTAGTGCGGAAAGTATGTGATTTCCGATGAGTGTCATTTTATTCACGAGCGAGCAAAGCGAGCGAGTGTATAAGCCGACACGAGTCGGAAATCATCTTTCGCACGTGTATCATACAAGATTTTACAATGCATTGTGCAAGAAAACAAAAACAGTTATATTAAAAAGGCGTATAAAATGACGGGCTTCATAAACAAAACACATTCGCGCTGAAAAAAACATCTACTGCGCATGTGCAAAGCTGTCGAATCGCAATAAGGCAATGAGTAAAATTTATTCAGCCACGCAAATTTTTAATTAATATTTGAACGTAATTTATCAATAAAAATCAATTTCTAAAGTAATTATACTAATTATAAACGCGTTTATTGAATTGTTATTTTTATTGTTCCCTTTATATTAGTAACAATTGGTAATAAAAATATCTCAAATACTGAAATGTTAGGTTGACTGGCTGAATGACAGGCTGAGCAAAAATTAAAAAAAACTGAAAAGTAATAAGCACTAGTGCGGAAAAGTGCTACTTTCCGCACTGTTTGGCTGCCTAGAAAACGCTCCTTTTCGAGCACATGCATATAAAATATTTTATAGGTCTACCAGAATCTAATGACAAAAAAAAAGTTTAAAAATAGCGATTTTTATATGGAAACAAAAAAATGACATATGTCAACTGAAATTTCGAAGAATTGTTTTTGGTTTGGCTTCAAATTTCCTTTAAAAGTGGTGAAAATCTCGAAGAAACCTTGCCAGATTCTGGTAGACCTAGTAAATATAATTTAAAATGAAGTGCTTGTTTATTTTATTAAAAAATACTATCATCACAAACAATTTTGGAATAGTTTAAGAGCTTTTGTTACAATGACTCGCAAATTGTATAAAACAGAATCTGGAAAACGTAACTTTGCAAAGAACTGATTTCATCAAAATCTTTTGAATCGTTTTCAACAAAATGACGAGCTCACTTCACAATACTTCACATGGCATCAGTAAGTTAAAGTAACATTCAAACTTACAAGTACTATTTTCATAATAATACGTTATAAGAAAAGGACTTTTACTTTTATTAACCTTTGCCTGACTAAATTGATATTAAATATTCCAATCTACCCCTTTATTGTCGCGGACGGCTTCCGTGTACGATTTCGATACGAAACGAACCGGAATGGGCAATAATCGTATTTCCTCCAAATAATGATTCCATGTCGGTTGTAAATCTTCTTATCGTGTTGGACTTGACAAAAAAAGTAGAAAATGACAGTAAGATCAAGAAACCCCGAAAAATTACAACCAAAATCTTTTTGATGCTTAAAATACGATTGTATTCTTAACAGTAAATATTTGCTTATAGTGTGAATAAAAAATCAATATCATTGGCTGAACAAAGTCTCTTTTAAAATTCTTACAACAATTTTTTTTATTGTGTAGGTATGACATTTTTCGCCAAGAACGTGCTAAGACTACTACTTATAGACAACTTTGGTTCTCAGTTTTACGAAATATAGTATTGAAAAACTTTTTATAATTTGTTTCAATTAAGACATTTATCTACTGTTCGATGGCATCAATTAACTCTTAGTATTTATACAGTATAAAAGTACAAAACATACGAACCGAAACTAAAAATAGTTTTTTGGATTATGGAATATAAAAAAAATATATCAGGTTCCATTCCATAACGTCGCAAACATTGTAAAAGCCATCAATCAACAACTCAGAACCATAATTGATTCACGACAGTAAAAACTACGTTTGGTGGTCCTGTTTGCATATTTATCGTACATCCATCGATCGTATTTTCGTAATTGCAATGAGGACCACCTGCGTAACCAGGCTATAAGGGATGTCCAGATGGTAAAGGAATTAAATTTGCTGAAATGTTCATAAAGGTAAAGGAAATAAATGGCTTCTCAGAATTACTCCTAGTGACTCCTACCTATTACCTATTTTATTTTGTGGTAAATTAACAAGAATCCTCTGTTTGGCAGTGCGCTTCTGTTAACCAGGATTGCCTGTGAGATGCTTGGGGTTCTTAGAAATTTGAAGAGACTTTTTCATTTTCGTTTCAATTTAAATGTAGTATAAAAATCTTTCTTTGATTTTCAGCGTCATGGTCATCTCTTGTTCTTAATCTATATTTTATTGCACGTTCCGTTCGTTTTTTGTTCTTTACTCGTGTTTCCAAAAGAAGTCTAGGGTATGCTTCCAAATCAATCTTCGATAGAAATTCTCTATACACTTCTTCCCTCTTTTTTTTATGATTTTAGTCATAGCTATCGCTCGCTATAGTATAATTATGTAATACTCTGTAAATCCAAGTGAACATAGATTTTTAAAGTTAAAGGATATTGTAGATTCGTTCGTTTTTATTTGTGTTTTCTTTTTCACATTTATTTTTCCCAACTGATTGCCTCTGCAGAATGACACAGAAATGCAATCTTCAATATTGCAGCGTCGTTTGAAGTGGCAACAGCGACACACTCTAAACTCCCGAGAGAATCAATGGATCAAAGCCAAAGGTACTGTTGGCACTAATGTTAGTTCCTCTTCCAGTATAAATTGGCACATGCCATCGTTGATATAAACTGATACGAAAGATCTATTTACATTGGTTGTTTGTTGCGTCTTGTCTCTTCTTAAGCAGTATTTGAGAATGGCATCTAGAATTAGTTTCTTAGTTTTAATAATTGAAGGCAATAATCAATTCAATTCTGTTTTGAGTAAAGGAGACAGGATTTTGTTCCCCGATGATGAGACGAATATCACGATTGGAATAGCCAAAGAATAGGGGAAACTTAGCGGGGTGCCTTTCAGGTAACAACAGCACACATTATATTTGAATTTTCAATATAGGAGCAGGCTCCTATGTCAACATTCGTTTCAAAGTATTAAGGCCGAGATAAGAAGGCAAAAAGAAGCTAAAGGCATTGATTCTCTGTGAAACTGTGCCCCTTGAAAAGTTGTTACTAAAATAAAAAGTACTTAGTCTACAACTCCATGAGCGAGTTAGTAGAGTATCCCCGTCCACACATAATTCTTAAAAATGTTCCAACACGACGCGACTAGTGACTAACCGTAATTAATTAATGACTGACTAGTCTCCTCTTTGCAAACGTACGGGAAGAGAGAATCTGCTCCATTTTGAACTAGCTCCTCGTGAGAACAGGCTAAGAGGTCTAGTCACTTTGGATCTATTTCCGGATATCATTGCATAATACCAGTTCTACATTCACCTGCAGATGCATATTCCGAAACCAGTCAATTAGCTGCATTTGCATCTCATACGCACCGACTAAAGTCGACTATCAGAGTTTCTGTACCTCCGTATATTGAGCGAGTTTTATCACTATTTACACTGGCGATGTGCGGGCTACAGGAGTAGGTTTCAAATGTGGAGCTAATTTTGTAACCTTAAGAAGTAAGTGGCGGCTTAACAAATACTGAAAGGTCGTGTTTTATCTAAGGTTTTGAGCAACTTTCTCTGTTAAATTTGTCTCGGAAGCGAAAAAGAAAATTAGATACTTACTCCCATACAATATAATCATTTTAATTAGAAATTGCACATGTAGAAGTCAAATATTTTTTTAGTAACTGGGAAACATTTCTTTGGGAAAATTAATCAGGTCCATTGACTGAGCATGTCCTTACAGTTTTTGTTTTTTATTCTAGTGCTTATATAATCAAGAAGCGTTTTTGACTGAAACTTAAGAAGCATTGCTGCTAATCTGAGTGTTTCGCCACCGAAAACGAGGTGGAAGTGGCCTAAGTTTTAAGTGAATAACGATTCGGCACGAAGAAGAAGGCTTGCCCCATCAGCACAAACTCTTTATTATTGCTGAATTTTATTGTTTTCTATCTCTTTTCTTTTTAGCCTCAATGGTATCTCCAATAAGTTTCCCAGCTGCGCGCAAGCCCACCCGCTCCGGCTAATTCCCGCAAGGGTTGTCGCGGTGTCGCGGCGTCGTAAAAGTTATTTACGGCCGCGTGCGATTATTGCTGCGACGACGTCGCTCTTCGCCGGCCCATTTGCATACAAATTTATACGCCATGGTACACGCTTTGGTAGCGCCGGGCGTACTGTGTAGTTATACTGCGAAGGGTGGCAACGGCGACAAACATTCGGAAGTTTTGGTGTTTCCGATAATTATAATTTGGTGGAATCGGTTACGTTGTCGCTGTGATTGAACTAACCCAACTTTTACTGTGCGTACTGTATGAGGCAAGGAAATTGAATTACCCATTGGGTAGGATATGTTTTGAATATTTTTGTTTGACTGACGTTAAGTTGACGAATCTAGCTTCACCGAATCCAAAAAGTTCCTCTGTCCAGATGTGACGACTGAGGATAATGGTAACGCCTCCCTGTTAGTAAATTAATATTAGCAGAACACTAGAAATAATTTCACTCTTCAAAAATCAATTACGAATGATTCAAAAAACACGAAGAAACTTCTTCTTCTTCTTCTTCTTTTGGGCATGGAAGATACTTGAAATCATTTAACTCAATGATTGAATCACCCGAAAATATTTTCTGGGGCGTTCTTTTACAAAATATGTTTCTAGAAATAATGCAATCACACTGAATCTAGTCACGCAGAGTTCGATCCGGGTGGTCTAACGATGTCCAGTGCAAATTATTACCATAACTATTCATAGAAAACGCCGGCATTGGCGAGGATAGAGGGGCTGATTGCCTTTTAATTGTGTTCTGCATTTGCTGCAGTTACCATGTTGCCTTGTAAATTTGTTGCAGAGACAACTTGTTCAATCAAACTGTGGCTATCACGGTGGTCGGATTTGGTAAGATTCGTCGACGAATTATGTTCTGAAGCGAATTTCAAATGAAAAAGGTTTTTTGTTGTGATTTTTGACTGATTTAACTTCAACTGTGTTACAAGTCATAAAAAATAACGATATAATTTAAAAGCTTGACAGAATTAGTCTTTCGCTGAACGAATGCTTTTAAAAAAGGATATGATTTTTTACCGCAAAATACTTAAGTTGATTATTCAATGCAGCAGAGAATTGCTTGACCCACATTTTTGTGTTCTGATCAAAACCATACAGCCAAAATTATTGCTTAAGCAAAGCAAAAATTAAATCAATAGAAATCGCAGCCATAGTTAAACGACCCTCTCTCTACGAAGTCGATTAAAAAATCCACCCCATTTTGTCATCATCATTTGTAGCAAATCCGAACTCCATTTACCCACAAACACCTCCGACCCCATACGTCTTCGCTAACGACCGTCTCCGTGGTCTTGTATATTCAAATCGGCGACACCAGACGCTTTCTTGGCTCATCAATTACTGAAGAGGAAACTGTCGGTTTGAAGTGACGCCCCTACATGTCTCTCATTTCATCATGTACTCGAAATTTTGGAAGCTAAGACATTTCAGACAACGAAGAAATTTTAAGACTTTGTTATCGGCTCATATTACAAGTGTTTTCATAAATTCAAAGTAGAAAAGTTGACAAACTCGCACTGGGTCAACGTGGCCGACTGAGGCCTGTTCATCCTGAATTCAAGGTAGTATCGAGTAAGACATCTTCTACGAGTAAAGCCGGGAACGCGGGAAAAAGCGGGCTGCGGGATGGAAACCGAGTTTACTAATAATGCTGTTTGTCATATAGAAAGCGGGCGCAATCTATGTTAGAGACTTTACCCCACACTAGTCTTTCGAGCGTCAACGATGAACTAGCGCTGGCAGTCGCGCGTACAATCATAGGCAGCAAGGCGTGTGAAATAAAATAATGTGTTCGCCGTCGACGCTGTGTACGCTAGCTAGCACGAAGACGACGTTCGAAAGACGCTAATGTGGGAGGTCTCTTACAGGCTGCATCTTATAAACTCTGATTCTGACTCGCAGCCCGCTCTTTCCGGCGTCTGTGTGTCACGTGTTACGTCATACCTACTTAGTTTTCACACTTCGAAAAAAAGCATTCTATTTTTTACATCGAGAAACATCCTTCCTATTAGCTGTCCGTGTCATCTATTTTGTCGTAGCTCTCCCCTCCGTGTTTCCTCGGCATGTTCTCTTCCGCGAGACTGGCAACCCTTTGTACCCTTTACCCTAATGCTTCCTAAAGACACCCCGGGCGCCTTGTTTAGTGCGTACTAGTTTTGTGGGAATCTAAATTGAATTAAAATGTGCCAATGTTAGTTGTTAATTTTCGATAGGGCTTTTTTTCCCTAATTCTACCAAATGAAGACCACTGGTCTTTAAATAAAAATAAGGGGTTTTTACTTTCCCAGAAAAGTTCACTGCTAAAGTACACGTACAAGATCTATACCAACCAAACCATTTGGGTTCATCTTTACATTTTTTTTTCAGTGGGTTAAGTAAGTCGTCAAGGCGCGCAGTCAGTGTCTAAGGAATGACTTAGATTGCCTCTAACAGATTACTGCGTACTAGGTGGTATTAGATAGCTTGTTGATTTTCCGAATGGGACATATATCTGCTTCATTTATAATATAACTTTGTTAAAAAAGCTGTTAAAAATCAATATGGTTGAACCTTTTGCCGCACGTCAACACATCAATCAGACTTTAAATGATCGGGGGTGAAAAGTGGAAACTTAATACAGAAAAATAAAGAGTAAAAAAGCTATACTGTCATTATAAGTAATTTTTAGTTAAACGTTTAATTCTAGAACAAAGCCAAGAAAGGCAGCAACAACAGTGTCGTGCCGACTGATTGCTCTTGCGTTATTTTAACTATTTGCCTTTCACGAACAGGAGAAAACGCCTGCAATTTGCCAATGACAGCGTTTAATAAACTTATTTCCGTGGAAATTTGTGACTTTGCTTCATTTGCTAGTCAAAACAGTCCAAAAACTATGCCCTGGGCTTCTGGCGGAACGTTCAGACTAGGTTGGGAAGAGGGAATTGAGATAAACTAAGTTATTATTTTAATAAGCACGTTAAATCGATATAGAAATGTGTAATTTTAATTTTGAATAATTTTGATATCACACAAAACGGCTAAAAGTCTAGTTTACTCGCTACATCGAAGGATATTAATGAAATGATAGCGGTAAAATAATATTTTTACAAACAACCATTATAGGTTCGCATGAAATACAAAAAAGAGTAATTTAAATAGACATTTGCGAAAAACTTCTTTCTTTTTTATCTGTGTCTATATGTTGGTACTGAAATAATTTACGCGAACACACCCCACACAGCCTGGTAGCCATCCCAAAAGCTTTTACAAAGAACTTCCCAATAATGTTAGCAACCACCCATCCTGTACGAACACTCCTCCAGACCGCATTTTAACATTTGCGGAGTCACGATGGAAATGTCAAACGCGCTGACAGGTAGAAAATTGGGCGCGAAAATTTCGTGACCAAAAATGCTCGAGACGATTCCAACCGACAAAACCATACGGTCTGCGGTCCCAGGTTCTCACCAGACGTCTGCGGTGCAAGTGAAATGTGGGTGGGTATTTTTGAGTAACTTCATTGTCAACCCGCTTTTTGAAGTTTATCAGCTATTTTCTAGTTGTTGAAAGGATCTAAGTAACGGTTATTTATGTGGCGAGGAAAAAATTCTGCCGCCACAATAACACTTTACAGAAGTATTCTTTTTCCGCACAACGTTGTTCCGTTTTACGATAAATCTTTTTTACTAAATAGCTTAAAACCGCACCCGTGTCGTAACCGACCGGTTAGAAGTAAAATGTTTGGCTTTAAATAAATAAATTTTATTGAAATTAAATCATCCCACAGTGCTTTTATTAACTCCCGAGTATCAAGATTATAATTAAATTCATTAATCGAAGTTAGAATATCAGATTTAATGATTTTACATAATATTTTGAGACCTGCATGGCATAATTTAAATTTAAATGAAAGATTGTAATTAAATTGTATTTGACACAAAAGTTTTACAATGCAAGAAGACTGCGAAATTCTAACTCTTCAGTTAGGTAATTCAATTGCGACCAAACTTCAGAAGATTATGAAAAAAAATGTCTGGAAAATGTTGCTAAACTGTTTTTCCAAAGTAATGATTGGTCAGACCCATTTCTGAAGCCTTCCGAGAAATGCTTGCGTAGAGTAAGAAACCCCACAAAGACTGAATAATTTGGAATCGGAGAACAATATTTCGTAATCCTTTACTTACCTTTTTACCTTTACGTCACCAGATTTTTGTTCTTTAAAAACTTAACTTCGCCTTTGTACAGTTTTTTTTGTGCAATACAGTATTTTCATTAATTCATTAAATTTCATCAAGAAATATACTGATTCTAAGAAGGTCGTAGAAAGTTCGATTTAACAGAATAGAATGAGGGTTCTAGACTTACAGTACAGACAGATTTATAGTAAGTAGTCCAAGGATTTCGAGTCTTCTGGAAAAGAAAATTTGAAGCTAGTAACTTTGATTTGATCTGAATACAACATTCTAAAAACATGAAAAATATATTTTTTTATTGCCTTATTTTTCATAACTAAACTACTCGCTTTATTGTTTGTCTGCTTGTTTCTTTTTTTTAATAGATTTTAATTAACAGATCTGTGTTATTTGAGAACTAGAGTCTTTACAGACAGATGAAAAACAAATATTGATGTTAAGAAATGAAGAAGCTACGTCATTATACGAATAAGGATTTCTTTTTTCATTAAAAAGAATTAGTCTTGTTACGGAACCCTAAAAAACTGAAATGGTCTCTGACGTCGACTGTTCTGTTAGTAACGCAGAAGTAAGGCAGAAGTTTTCGGTTAGTAACGTTTCTTGCATTGTTAAAGCGAAGAGTTTTGGTTGGATGTCGAAATTCTAAGCTACAATTTGTGGACGTAACACGGCGTACTCGATTTATCGATCTGTGTCCTGTCCTGTGTAGTTCATAAAGCAACTGCTGTGAAACAGAGAGCCCTAACGTTCGATTTGAAATATTTTTTCTCTTTTTTTTTTGCACAATGGACATATCAAGCTTCACCGGATTTTTTTTGAAGTCCGTTCTTTGTCCAGCGTTGCTGGTGGAGTGGCTAGCTCTATTGCTTTTCATTAGATACGCGGATCGATCCCCGCCACGTAAAAAGGTGTTTACGATTTCTGAATTCGTTTGAATGAAAACATTGTGAGCATACCTGCATTAACTTGCGAAGAAATAGTCGACTCTAAAAAGGCAAATTATTATGAGTAATTAAATAAAGACGGAATTTAATTATAATCTATTGGAATCGCGGGGTGGAAAGTTACTAAAGTGCAAATTAATCAAAAATTTACGAAGAGCGTGAAGATAGACAGAAAAAGCAAATTCGTGACGACATATTTCACTGTCCCAACAATGTTCAAGTTGCAACTTCTGGTGTAAAACTCCACAGACAGGATTAAGAGTTTAAAAGTCATAGGCTCTAGACACGCTTAAAGAAATGCAAGCACAATGCAGCTCACACAATATAGCGTGGAGCTATCGGCAAACAAGTTTAGCAAGCGAGCAGGGGTGAAGATTTTTTTGAATTGACATAGATCACTTCAAGACAAGCAAAGTTGAGTCGAAAAAGTACGACAAATCAAGCTTCACCGGACTTGCGGGGGTGAGGGCGCGGAGTTGTAAGTATAAACTTTACGTGAGCGCGTATTTGTACCACGTGATGTGACATCTTGTTCAAGTTGTTTGACGCTAGCTATACCTATATATCATTGGGTGATATAATATTGTTTAATTTGACTCTTTTTTGTAAAACTTAACTTGTATAGTTGTATAGTGGATTTATTTTTTTCATTTCAGAGAAAAATTTATTTTGGCATGTTGCCAAAACCGTTGACTTAGCATGACTTTTCAGTATTTGCTATAAGATAAGATAAGATAAACTTTATTTCAATAAACTTAATCTAAAACACAGAAAAAGGTATAATATAAAACAATTGAACAAAAAATATAACATGATGCCTAAACTAAGTAATTACTTGTACTTATGACGTTACTTACATCCCTGTTTAATAAAAAATATTTCGGACAACTGGCTGACTGACTAGCCAGAAGCCCACAAAGGAGGAAATCCAGTATAGAAAGTGGCGCTGTATAGATACATTGAGGAGAACCGATGACAAGTGAAAAGAACCGTGGACGCCACAAGCCTTGCAATAGTGCCCACGGAAGAAAGAAATTTGGGTCCATCAAGAACGACATGGCAGCGCTCTGCCAAGAGGGAAGCCCAGTCCCTTAAGCATGGCAGTTGCGGCGCAAGATCGGGCAAGATGGAGGAGTATGCTGCGAGCCCTAGGTCCCTAAGGATTAAAGGATTTGAAAATTATGATATGTGGGGACATCTCTAAAGCCGTTGGTCCCGGTTACTATCTACGGATGTAGTCGTTATAGGAGCCATGTCGGAAGCCTAAGGCGGCTCCACAATTCCGACAACAGGGTTTCTGAGGTAGTTTAACCTCAAAATCCACTCGATAAGAAAGAAAGATATCTAAATGACGTCGAACAAGTCAGAGTAGTACAGGCTCTTATTAGTCTCAAATAGCTGATCCAAATAAATAGAGCACTTACTTCGTTCTTGCTGCTGCCAGGCCAGCGCGGCGCAGAGCAGGGCCAGGGTCTTCCCAGAGCCAGTAGGGCTTTCCAACAGGCAGTTCTGACACTTGTTCATCGCGGTGATCAGCTGCAACAATATACAACTATTCACTTGCTGACACAGACTATCATTATGACTAGTCATTTGATAATAATAATATGGACAAAATGTATATTTTTTATGGAGTAGGATTTATAATTAAAAAGCAGTTCAAAAACAATATAGTCAAATTCACTGGAATATCCGAAAGAGTAGCGCTACTAGAATTAAATTTTCAAAATAGTGGCATATCACTAATTCAAGTTTACGCACCAACTGAGAAATCTACAGAAGAGGAAAAAGATATTTTCTACAAAGACCTTAGAATGGCTCACGAACTATCAAGGAATACAGTAGTCGTAATGGGAGATTTCAATGCGAAAGTCGGCCATCCTAAAAAACATGAAACTATGGTCATGGGCAAATATGGTTATGGTGAACGAAACGACAGAGGAGAAACCCTAATAGAATACGCTCTCGAACATAAGCTGATGATAATGAATACTTGCTTTAAAAAGAGGAAAAACCGTAGATGGACCTGGGTCTCACCTGACCAAAAAACTAAGAATGAAATAGACTTCATAATGTCAAATAAACCAAAATCGATAACAAACATAGAAGTATTACATCAAATTAACTTTCCATCAGATCATAGACCAGTAAGAGCTACTTTAGGATTAAAGTCGACCAAGTTAAGCAGAATAAATTTCAAGAACATACCAACACTTTTAGAAACAGAACAAAACATAAAAACATATCGAGAATACCTACAAATTAATATTGAAAAGAACAACAAACTCGAAGGAAACACGGAAGTACAACAATATTATAATATATTGGAAAATATCATCACAAAAAGTCTAACAACAGAAAAAGGACAACACAAGAGAAACAAAGACATTATAACCAATGAAACTAAAGACATGTTAAAGAGACGTTCAGAACTGTTAGCAAAGAAGAACAAAAATAAAGAAACTAAGGAAGAGCTGAGAAATCTGTTTAAAACTACAAACAAGGCAATAAGAAAAGATTATGAAAACTACAGACAAAAAACTATAGAAAGAAACCTTATATCTCATAGAAGTACGAAACGATCAAAGAAAGAACTAACACTACACAAACCGTGGATAAAATACCTAAAAGATAACAACGAAGAAATGAACACCCGTAAAGATGTGCTTAAATGTGCAACAACCTTCTACTCAAAACTTTACACAGGGCCAACAGAAGACCTCGACAGTGAAGTAGATAAGGAGCAAGAAATAATTACTAATGAGTCACCCATAGATACTATCAGTGAGGCTGAAACACTACATCATATAAAAAAGCTTAAATCGGATAAAAGTCCGGGACCAGACAACATCAGAAATGAAGCCTTGAAACTCGGTGCACCTCTACTGCTTACATTCATAACTACTCTGTTTAACTTAATCTTAGATACAGGAATCGTTCCAGAACAATGGTGCAAGTCAGATATTGTGCTACTGTATAAAAAGGGAGACCCACTGAATATTTCTAACTACAGGCCAATCAGTTTACTTGCAAGCATGTACAAACTATTTACATCAATATTACTTAGTCGTATATCACCACAAATAGACAACTTACAACCAGTTGAACAAGCAGGATTCAGGTCAGGATACTGTACCATAGACCATATCCACACTATTGAACAAATAATAGAAAAATACATGGAATTTAGAAGGCTGCTTTATATTGCTTTTATAGATTTCGAAAAAGCATTCGACAGTATCTCTCACAGCTCAATATGGAAAGCACTACAAAAATGTCAAATCAATCAAAAATACATCAATATAATCAAAAACATATATTCTAACAGCATAAGCAGGGTGAAACTGGAAACAAAAGGTAAAGAATTTCCAATTGGGAGAGGTGTCAGGCAAGGAGATCCTCTGTCACCTAAGCTGTTTATTGCCGTTTTAGAAAATATATTTCAAGAACTGAACTGGGAAAAGAAAGGCATAAGAATACAAAACAACTACCTTAGTCATACCAGATTTGCAGATGATATTGCAATCTTTGCTGATTCCGCAACGGAGCTAGAAGGAATGATCTGCTCTTTAGCCGAGGAAAGCAATAAAGTGGGCCTATGCATGAACATAAACAAAACAAAAATTATGTCTAACTCTGCCAAAAAACCAATTAAAATAAGGGACCAGAACATTGATTACGTTGACACATACATATACCTGGGGAAACAAGTATCTTTTAAGGAAAACAATAATGAGGAAGAAGTAGACAGACGTATTAATATGACCTGGAAAAAGTTTTGGGCACAAAAAGATATCTTAAAAGGACCCTACAATATAAACCTAAAAAAGATAGTTCTAGATACTAATCTTCTGCCTTGCTTAACATATGGTAGCCAAACCTGGGTATATACCAATAAAATCAAGAACAAAATAAGAACATGCCAGCGAGCAATGGAGAGAAGCATTCTAAAAATAAGGAAACTACACAAAGTCAGAAGCACTAAAATAAGGGAAAGGACTCAAGCAATTGACGCATTGAATTTCGCTTTAAAATCCAAATGGAAATGGGCTGGACATGTAGCACGACTTAAGGACAAAAGATGGACACTGAGGACAACAACATGGAAGGGACCTGTAGGAAAAAGAAGAGTAGGAAAACCGAAGAAAAGGTGGACAGATGACATCAAGGAAATTGCAGGAAAGGAATGGAACAAGGTAGCCAAAGACCGCGACCAATGGACGAGTATGGAGGAGGCCTTTACCCTGAAGGGATCTGTTAGTTATTGAAATGTAAATAGAATGTAAAAAAAAAAAAAAAAAAACATTGTTAACAGAAATAAAAAGGCTTTATTATTATTATTATTATTATTATTATTATAATATGGACAAAATGTATATTTAAGTATTGCATAGGGTCTGGATTTATTTATTTATTTATTTCGTTTATTAAACTATGTTAAAAATCTTAAATAAACTTAACTTTAAAGAAGTTTGTCAGGAGTATTTTACCTATCCTACGTAATTTGTTATCAGCTAGTATTTTTAAAAATTGATGTTGCAAATTCCTTATATTTTTTAAATGCACATGTTTGAATATTAATATGGTATGATACGAAATAGAAAAAAATAAAAGAATTCTATTATTGTAATTTTTGAAATAATTTTAGTCTCTTTTTAGTGGCATATTATGTTCATTATACGGCTAGGTTGAGACATTCGTGGCTAAAATAAATATACAAACAACCGTCTCACCCTAAATGCTCTTTCGTGTGTAAAAATAGGCACAGCTTATGGCCATTTTAATATCTTTGCAATGTAAACAAAACAAAATAAATACTAGGTTTTAAACGCACGCTGCCTGCTCTAGGTGTCATTAATCATTCTAAACTAAGTGCAATTAACTAGCAAGTTGGGTTGGATTAGGATATAATGTAGACTATCACCACAAGTTAAGTAATTATTTGAACTAAAATAAAATAACCTAACCCAACTGTGAAACTAATTATTATAATAACATAACAGCTAGGTAACTACCATAACAAGTAACTATTTCTAACTCATATATTTAAACAATAAAATGACACTATGTGGTTCTTAAAGAATACATACCTTGTACATTAAGACAACTTGGCTGCCATAAGGTTCGACTGGGAGGTGCACTTTGACACCTCCTATATCTCTTACAGACCCTGGTACTTTCGGAGTATGCGTCACCGGCATAGAACGTGCTGAGACATGTTTGAATTGTCCAAGATCCTTAGAGGTTGATGCAGAATCGAAGATATTGAAGTTTTTTGTATTTTTGGGCTGCAGTTTAGTTGGAAATAAGTTTTTAATTACAGAACTACGTTGTTTAACGTTGATTTCAGGTAATTCCTCTTCGTCTGAAGTGATGTATGGGATAGTATCTTCGTCGCTACTGATGGTCATGATGTCTTCAGCATTTTCTTGTTTTTTCGACTCTTCATGAAGGTTTGTGAGGTCGATCTGTTCGAAACTTTCGTCATCGTCCGATATTTGCCCAGGAGAAGACATTTCAATACAAATTATCACAGAAAAACAATGTTATACAGAATTGTTCCCGCGCAAAGCCAGACAAGCTTTTTATTAGTATTTCTAGAGGTTTTTTCCTCGGGACACACTTTGTAATGATAGAATATTATTAGTAAACTTCAAAAACGTGATTTTATTTATGGAAATCACAGAACAAACTATTATCTTTCACAAAACAAAGATATACAAACAAAGTGAGAGAGAAATTCCCATTCCCATCCGTACTATATGACAGCTGTCACTGTCAATGTCAGGCGAGGAGGATTGCGTTTCGTTTCATTCTTGAATTTAAAAAAATATTTCTTTTTAATAAATAAATGATTGAAATTGAAAGTAATATTTTTTCGCAGACCTTGATTTTATTATCTAAAACCTACTTATAAAGTGAAAATAAGTTTTAAATTATAAAGCTAAAAATTTAAACATATTTATTGAGCACGGGCAGGGTGGGGTGGGACTCAAATCTCGAACCGCTTGCTTGGTGACACAATAATAATTTTAGTGGCCAGCCCCTCTAACATGCCCGGTCCACGCGTGACAGACATAATTTTGTCAGGCGTGTTCTCTTATCCTGTTGGAGGATATTTCAATATGGCGGGTTTTAAATGTGCGACAAACTTTTGTTACGGGGGCTGCATGGCTAAAACAAAAAAAAAACTACCTCTATGTGTATGGCCCTATGTCCCTGCGCGAGCTTAATTATTTTAATTTTTTGCTTTGATTAAAAAATAGCAAAAATACGCCAACAGACGACGGTAACCTGTTAAAAAGTAAAAAACTGTACGTATACAAAAATGTGAAGTGTTCCACTTAGCATGCTTTGACTACAAGAAGTTAAAGAAATTGTTGGTTGGAATTAGAAGTATTGGAACTTGGGAGTTGATTAGTTGATCCTCTGTAGGTACTCTAGGTACACTTCTTCCTCAGGATTCAATTGCAAAATGTAGATATATCTCAAAAAGTCTTGTCCTTTTTTAATGAATTTTTAAGTTATCTAGATCCGAAAATCTCAAAATTCCAGGAAATAACTCATACTGTTTAATAGATTGTACACTACATTTTGCAATTAATTGGAAATAAATTACATATATTATCTTATTATCTTATCTAATTAGTGGTCCACCTAGGTCATGAGCCCTTGCACTTCGGGGCCATAGTGGAACGAGGGCAGGAAATCAAAAACACTGTTGGAATCAAACCTGTGCTGTGCCTTTCTCGAATGGTAAGTAAAAGGCCGAACAACACCACGAGTTCTCATTACTGCATTTTTTTTTACGAAGTTACCTACACACTAACAGTTCCTTATACATATTAAGTGTCCCCGTCGAGGGGACATCATATCATACTACTTAACATTATAAGAGGAAAGATTTGTATTTTTGTGTGTGTGTAATAATGAATTAATCCAAAAACTACTGAACCGATTTCAAAAATTATTTCACCATTAGAAAGTTACATTCACCCTGAGGAAAATGCCTCATTCCCACGGGAAAAACTGTTAGCGCGGAGCGGAGCTGCGGCGGAAAGCTAATACTTGATATAGGAGCTCAAGTCTACCCTGAAATAAGGGTGAATAGGCCTTAGTCGACCGCGCTGCACGACGCATGCGGGTGGGTCACCTTCATACACAATCTTTAAATTACTTCGCAGGTGTGTGCAGGTTTCCTCACGAAGTTTTCCTTTACCGTAAGAGCGTCGAACTAACGTAATACGTATTTATACAGAAGCCAGCACATGCGGTTGAACATTCGCAGTACGCAATTCACTCCTAATCCTAACGCTCGTCAACATGTCCAGCCGCATGTGCTGGCTACAGCCTCTAGCCTCGAACCCGCGATCTTTCGAATGGAAGTCAAACAACCGCCGCGCCGCCGCGCCGCCTAGTCACTTGGCCACCAACGACACTCTTATTTGTAATTTATTACGAAGTATTTAAACTAAATTAACATAAATTTAAAAAATCACTTTAAAGATACAACGTTTATTTCAAAATAAGATTCAAACATTTCATCATAATAAAATGATTCGTCACTATTTAAAAACGCTTTTTTAACCATTTAAAAATCCACAAATTCTGTTTCCGATTTTTATGACTATTGGCACGAACAAAATGAAATTCTTGTTAGCTCTTGAATTATTCCCATATGCTGAAACATACCAACAAAATGAATGATTATGTATGTATAAGTAACTACTTACCACGTACCGTACGTACGTACGTACCTACTACGTACCTAATACCTAGCATTTAACTAAATGCTAGGTATTAGGTACGGTGAGAGCGTCGGTGGCCAAGTGGCTAGGCCCGTTGACTTCCATTCGGAAGTTCGCGGGTTAAAGCCTCGGCACGTACCAATTCAATGTGTTTTCAATGTATGTTTATTCGACGCTCTTACGGTGAAGAAAAACATCGTGAGGAAACCTGCACACACTTGCGAAGTAAGTAATTCAAAGGTTGTGTGTGAAAACTAATCTGCTCTGGGCCAGCATGGTCGACTAAGGCCTGTTCACCCTAATTACAAGGTAGGCTCGAGCCATTCGGTGGGGGGGGGGACGTATTATGAGTTGTTAATGATGATGTAAAACGCTATCTGCAATCCATTCAGCAACTCATTGTAAAGACTTTACCTTAGTAGGAGGGTAGCCACAGATTGCTGTTTAGCCTAAAACGTTTAGGGAATAGCGATCGTTGTTGTTGTACTGCAGTGGAGAGAGTGGGTAACAATAACCTAACAACTTTTTAGTCAGTCATCTACTGCAAAAAATATCCTAACGATCAATATTACAAATTAGCTTTCCACACCACAGCTCCGCCGCAGTTTTTCCCGCGGGAATGAGGGATTTTCCCGCGATAAAAAGTAACTTGTGTTATTTTGACGTAAGCTATATTATTGTAAAGTTTCATTAAAATCCATTCAGTAGTTTTTGCGTGAAAGGGTAACAAACATCCAACCTAGCCAATGACACTGATTTCTGTTCTAAAGTCATATAACAGAGATTTGTACCTGTTGAAACTAGGTATGTGAGACTTTCGTCAGCCAGATTATACCATTACAAAACGCGTAAAACTCAATGTTTGGTTTTTTTAGCGCAGCAGAGTATTTATTTCATCGCACTAGTTCAAACATGAGAGGCATGTTTCGGTTTGGACCACATGTAAGAGAATAGGGCTAATGCCACTCCCCAGCCCAGCCAACACATTTTAATTTTAGTATATTTTAGTATACAATTTTCACTTTTTAATTTTTTTATGTTTTTGTGATTTTGATTACGATTTTATGACACAATATTTTCGTACTGTATGAATTTTGCGGTCACTGTCAGAAACTAGGTATGAGCCAGTCTGCCAGTAACTAAGTAAATTACAAAAGAGTTGAGCTGTGTAGGTACCTATCTGTTGCAAGTAGATGCGGAAATCAGGTATTTCACAAAATCCCTACGAATATCACGAATTATTTATTAATATCAGGAAGATTGAAAATATTAAGATGTTAATTCACTGAACTCTCCAACCCATGACATGTCCAAGTTTCCATGAAACTATTTTACAATATGTGGGTATACTTTTTTTTTCTGAAATACGGGTGCAAAATAATTCCTATTCAGAAATTAATCTCAACACAACAATTTGTCATGAGATACAAAGTAATAACACTACAAAAATGCATAAACATATTTTATCGTTCACCCTCCATTAACGCTTGGCGTCGGGCTGTACGCAGTGTTGCCTTTGCGTCGCATTGCATCATCGGCCCCGACTCCCGCCAAAAGCGCGCCATTTTGCGAGTGAGTTGTCACCGGAGGTTATGGCGCGTTATAATTTGGTTTATAACCCGACACCATGCTGTTTAGCCAACGCAATTAGTGAAAGTTCTGTTTGCATTTGTAGTACTTTGCTTCTTTTTATACACTGAAAAAAATATATTGTTGTACGTAGCTAAACTTTCGTTTACTTGTAACGTAAAATGGATGACCACAAAACTAGCGTTATATGTAACCAAAAGCAGTTTGGTTATAATGTAGAACCGAACTGTTTAGTTATATATGTTAAAACAGTAATGTCTAGTTCTAACTAACATGTTTGTTTATAGCTAAACTGGACTTCAGTAACGCATCAAGCTAACGTTTTGCCTAGTTACAACTGAACTGTTTTGTTGATTATAACTGAACTGCTAGACTACGCACAACCATATTCTCATTTTACATATAACCATAACTAATGTTGCTGTAAATGTTCGGTTATGCTAATGTTAGCTAAAGTGTTTTGTTGATTTTATCTGTACTTGTTTTGTTGATTACTTGATTTAGCTGTACTTGTTTTGTTATATGGTGCCTAGTACTTTTGTTACACGCAGCAATTTATTTTTGTTACTAGTATCCTAATTAATGGTAAAAATCGCGATGTACATCAGAATAGCGCATGTAAGTCTCCAAAATCGTCATGCTGCATGACGAAACGAAAGTGCTAGCAGTGTACTAAATGTGCGTAAAATTCGAAGCACTGCTAGCACATTCGTTTCGTCATGCAGCATGACGATTTTGGAGACTTACATGCGCTATTCTGATGTGCACCAATCTTGGTATTGTATCGTGATTACCATTACCATAATCGAAACAAAATCTAAACTGAGCACTCTTCGAACCGGAACCTGACAGCGGCTACAGATTATCCTGAATGGCCGTTGCATTCAACGTTCAGAATGAATTGAATCTACCAGATTGGGACTTAATTTTAATGAAGTTACGATCGGTTTACCAAGTCGGTTACGTGTGGTGCGAGGCGTGGCGGGGGAGGGGAGGTAGTTAGGCTGCGTATACACATAAATGTTTGATTCCATTTAACCAAAATATGGTAGTCTTTTGATAACGTTCATGTTATGTCTAATAAATAGGTTTATTACAGATTACTAAATTTGTGGTTGGTTCTATGTAAACAACAAAATGGTTATTTGTTTCAAAACATGAGACTTAAAATAGTCAATCTTTATTGACTGTCAGTAGCCAAGATGACTGTTCAAAGATGACAAAAATAAGTGTTTGCTAGTAAAACGTGGTTTTAGTAACATGTAATCAATGAATTTAGCACATGTTAATCAAAGTGCTTTCGTCATACACAACTACATCGGTTTGATTATTATTACTATGGTTACTAATTGATAAAGCTTTGGTTTTATGTAACACATATGTAAATAACACAATCAGTTCTGTGTTTCATAGACGACCATTATTTGTTAATTTAAACAAACTTTGATCACGACTTACTGATTTTTGGTTAAAAGCCAAATAACTGAACTAGTTTTGTTGTTTATTTTTTTCAGTGTAGGAAGTGCTGCTATAATATACTTATGTACTGCTTTTTTTATTTGCTTTGCTTGCTTAAACCTAGTGGTACCTAGGTACCTAGAACCTACCTGCCAAGGTTTTGGTGGTAAGTTTGATATTTTATAATATACATCTGTGCCTCTCTTATAACTAAACTGAGAAGAAACAGCTCTCACGAAAAATGAAAAAACCGTATTATTGGATATGAGGAGGGTAAAATACGCGTCAAAGAGATTGACGAAGATCGAAATGAGAACATTGATATCAAACTGTCAACCACGTACCTATAAAGTGAGCGAACTGAGTCGTATAAACTCAGGAAACCGTACCAAGGTTTCTTAATAACGGCTTGACCCTTTCCGCTTGATATCAGAGCGTAGTGACACAGTAATGCCTCTCGGAAACCTGAGAATAAGCTGCAATAAGCCGTCCTCAGGTGACATCTCGCGATGTAAGAACCGGATAAGAAGGTAAAATTATTTGTGCAACAGTTTTGTTGATATTTGAAGCTCGATGTACAGAATGTTCAAGTATTCTATTTTGTTTCGTATACTTACGCAGTTCGATTTGAGCTCTATTTTAGTAGGTACATACCTATGTTGTTCAAGTCCTATGAAGCTTGATTGGCCATAATTTTTCGATACAAGCGTAGGTCACTTAAAATAATGGTCGCTTTGCTCACTAAATATATAATGGGATTTTTGAATATTATACATATACCTATACAAAACATGTTCTAGCGATTTGAAATATAATCTAACGCTGTAGGCGGCGTAGGCGCCAAGTGTAGAATTTCTTTGATGAGCATATATGTGTTATGTCTTCTATAATAAATACTATTTTTCCGCCTCGCGGCTTCGCCCGCATTAAGCAGTTTTTCAGAATGAAGAATTTTCTCGCGGTAAAATGTAGCCTATATTACTCCCCGTTACTCCCCAAGGTGTTTCATTAAAATTAATTCAGTAGTTTCGGAGTCTATTCAATGCAAACAAACAAACAATCAAATCTTTCCTTTATATAATATTACTAGCTTCCCGCCGCGGCTCCGCGCGCGTTAATAGTTTTTCCCGTGGGAATGAGAATTTTTCCCGCGGTAAATTGTAGCCTATGTTCTTTCCTAAGGTCTACTCTAACTTTGTGCCAAGTTTCACTAAAATCGGTTTAGTACTTTCGGAGCATTTTCAATTGTTAGGAATATTTTACGTATTTTTTTACACCCTGGCCTGGGTTACATTATTTAAGTTTTTGTAAGGATCCATAATTTTTTTGAAAATAAAATATAGCCTATGTTACTCAGGGATCATATAGCTTTCCAACTTTTGAAATCGGTTCAGTAGTTTCTGAGCCTATTCAATGCAAACAAACAAACAAACAATCAAACCTTTCCTCTTTATAATATTAATATAGAGTATAGATAAATTTTCAAAAAGTCGCTACAAATTAATAATGAGTGCTCAACATAAGTATCTAGGTGAGAAAAAAAATTATAAATTGACTCTTGGTCTTCCTTAACGAAAAAAAAGCTATCAATAAGTTCAGTTTACATGGTCTTAGAGTAACATTAACCGCCCCAATTTATCAAGCCAGCAAGCTTCTGTTTTATTCAAAGATAGCACCCCATTTTTCGGGCCATTCAACAGTTTACGTCCGCCTTTTAATACGTTTCCAACAAATTGGTGTATGTCATAAATTACAGTGCGAAGACGCATCCTTTACTCCCCTTTTGTAGAGGGTTCAAGTTTTCATTTAGTACTTGATAGTATTTCTGCAAAATTAAAAAAGAAAAAAGAAAGGAATATATTTAAAACAATTAACGCAATTCTACCAAAAGAACATTGGAAAACTTCATCATTTCAGCCAGTAGACCACTGCTGGAAAAGAGAGTTGGAAAACTTAGGTTACCAAAATACGTACTCTGTTGAAACTATTGATCAATCTTAATCTTATTTTAGCCCTGTGTGTGTCGCTATCGATCAAATCACATAAAATATTATCAACAGTTTCTTAAAATATAAATGTATAATAAGGAAGGGCTAGCGGACTACTGATGCAGCCAAACAGTGGCGCGTCCCCACCAATTATTGACATGCTTTATTGCGCTTCCTCTATCAGAGCCACGCTTTTATCAACGGCTACATACCCGAGCTACACCCTCTTTTGATCTTGATCCGACTTATAGTAAACCTTTTGTGTTTGTAATAACGGTTACTCAAAACGCAGGATTGAACTTAGTATTGTAGCAGCGTTTCCACTTAATTTGATGACGAAACTTTCTGTATCGAACTCATTTATACCCGAAGCATCAGCGAGGGTGTAGCCTTCACGCACACGTCGGATCTCTAACCAAGATCTATATCTGGAGAAGTAAAGATGTTTGTTTGTACACATTTTATTGCATGTGTCACTCTGTCCCTCTCCTTAACTTCGCAATTAATCTCTCGCTAAAAGGGAATAGTGGAAGTGGAATAAAGTAAAACTGATAAGGAACAATAATTAAAAGTTGAAGGATTTTATCTTTGTCTCGGTTTTATAGCTGTTTATTTGTTTAGTGGTGGAATAAATCTGAAGAACGCAATAAATACTTAAACTGTTCAATAAAATTCACATCTCATAGGTACACTCTTTGGCTTACCTTAAGAGATATTGCTTATTTTTCCAGATCCATCGTCACTGTGAGTCATCGATGGCGATGTAGATAACATAAATCCATCCTTCTAGTAATTTACTGCTTACGATATAGAATCAATAAAAACTAAACCCACTTAGAGCATTGATAACTAGGATATCATAATTCATAACGCTGTAATTTATTTCCTAAAAAATTGTGATTCAAGACATCAAACCTACCCCTCAATGCATTAGTGACCAAAACGCTACTGTCCCGGTGTCGCCAATCACACGATTCAGTTTGTCTAGCCGTGCGTGTTAACTCGCAACTCCTGACTCCTAGTCTACGTCTGCGCCCCTGGTAACCCTGCCGTGAAAATGTTCTAATCCCGTCAATTTTCTGGCTAAAAAAAGTCCGGCGTGTTTAGAATGTTAATCGGGTTACAAGATCCATCTGTTGGAGAAATTACTGGCACTATAGAAAATGTTGCAAAATAGTTCGCATCGGCCATCGGTTCTATTAAATTTGCGGCAGATAGTTTATGAATATAACACAAAAAATCTAGAAAAGTAACCATACGTATATAAATATCATTAGGTCATTCTGACCTCCATAGATTTCTTCAGAGTATTTAGCACACAAAAAAGTTCTGTGACCATATAGTAAACTACGCTCTGTATCTACTTTATTTCATTAAAATCTGTCAATTGTTGCATGGCTATGTACGTAATAGAGATTAAAATAAGCAAAGTATTTATTGTAATTAATAGGATATCTAATCGCAATTTGTTTCAAAAACTTCTTCCAAATATTCCAGAGTTATTTCGCACAAGTAAGTAAGTATAAATGAGATGTTATTTTGTGCTCCATTAATGTTTAGCGTCCCCTAGCAGTTAACATTCGGACTGTTCGCGACATATGTCGGCACCAAGCGTCTGACCAAGCGCGAACCGTAGTTACACTAATTCGATCAAATGCATTTTCTTAATTAACTTTTCGTAAACTTAATTTTCTTTTTATATTAGATACTCTTCTGGCACAACGTTTTAACCAGTGCCAAAAAATGGTCAGAAAAAGAAAAACTGAGTGTTATTTTCCTTGCCTTTTCAATTCAATTAAATTTTTTATTGTATGGGAAGTTCCCATGGACTTGTGTTTGTTTTACTAAGTCTGTGCCTTTTCCAAAGAACTTTTATGAATTTACTTAGAGGCCAGTCTCTAATATTACTATGTAAAGAGCCTTACCACAGGCCTTACCACCAGAGATGTGCTATGGAGAGCTATGTTGCGTGGATGTTATAGCTAAGTCACGTTGTTTCACAGCTGCTGTGAAACTACGTGACCATTTCCACTGATGCTATGCTATGTAGATGTAGCGGTGCGGGTGAGATGTGCTATGTAGATATTCAGCTCGAGCAATGCGATGTATCGATAGTAGGGAAGCTGCGCACACATGCATATATAAAAAAAACACATCTTATAGCTGAATCCGTTTCCACCATATAATACGTTTGGTGGGTATAAAACACATCCATAGCAACGTAGCATAGCGAAGCTCTGGTGGAAAAGTACCCTAAAGGCACCTAAAGGCTCCAAGAATGTTGTATCGAACATTTTTACACTGGTATGTGGCACCTGCCCGCGCCGTTCATCGGTGTAGGTCGCCCGATAGCAATCGGAATAGATAAAAATTATTCGAGAAATAATTGTCTTTGTGTCTGGTCACCCCATCACACGCTCAAATAACGTTCCACCTGAGTGGTTACCTTTTTCAAAATGGTCGTTTGGGATTGTGACTTTAAAATTTCTTCAAGTGTCGTGTAAGCCCATTCGCAAATAGCGGTGATTTTCCACCTTCCGGTATCAAAAGATAAGCTGGCTTGTATTTTTCTTAAGAATACCTACAGATAATTAGATACCTACTATTTATCAATCAATCGAAGAAGAAGAAGAAGAAGTAGTAAAAGGTGACGTTTGTTGCAAATTTATACGAAACTGCTCAGTATTTAAGTTTCAAAATGCACTTTTATGATTGACAATGAAGATAATGACATTTTCTCAGATCAGTAAGTAAGTATAAACTTTGTTTTTATATCAAGATGACATGGAACTTGGTGCCCACTTGCTAAGTTCGCAGTACGGATGCGGGCGGGGTTTTACTTGGTCTTTGTTCTAAGATGCTTGTGTTATGTGCTTGCTAGTGTTGCTAGGTTAATAAATAGCAAAATTATATTATTTTTTATGAGGAAACTTAATTTGGTTTGGCAGATCAAAACTCTGAATTTTGTTAATTGCGAGGGAATGCCAAAACGTTAGTATTTTAGCGAATTTAAAGAAAATAATGTTATCATATTTAGCGGGTTCCTTTCAAAAACTTTGGTATGAAATGAACAATCATTTTCAAATGAACACAAGTTCCGACATGCTAAATAGCATCAAACGACAGAAGATCGACCAAGAAGGATCGGTAGGGATTTTATATTTAACATTGACTATCCAACCCCTAAAAAAATGTAAAAATACATCCCTGCTAGAGTTTCGTGCGCGTAGCCAACTAGCGAACGCATTAGGCTTAATAGCTGATGCGTTTTCGCCTCATTTGTAACAAAAAAAAAACACAACGAAAGTTGGTGAACTGTGACACTGACAGACAGGCTCGTTAGCATTTTTCACAAGTTTTTATCACAATTTTTCTTTAAGAAGGTGAAAAATTTCGGATTTCTTTATTTAATTTTTTTTCTCCAAATTTAAAAAATCTGGTAATACAGTTAGGTATAGCCTCAAAATAATAAGCGGGCTCATTTTCAACCTCTCTGAATTAGGTATATTGCATTTTTAACATAAATATACTACTGCTCTACCTGTTATCTGATTGCCTGATTAAATAGCATTTAACAAGATTTAACATCTAAATTTTTTCTAATGCTAGATTTACACTTTCGCCTCGTGCTCCGTCTCATATCTTGCATGTGGGAAAGGCTCCTAGATGAGCATTAGAAAAAAAAAGATATTTAGCTATTAGCCAATCTTTTTCTGCTTCCTAAAGATGTGAATATAAATAATCCAAATAAGTTCACCCCGAACGATGATGCGCCTCATTATAGTAAGCGTGTCATGGCACGCAACTAAGCTATACTTTTCGTGTCGCCATTATAAAAAGTTTGTTATTCCAGCGGTTTTACTGATTGTCATTTATTAAAGCCATTGCGTGAAAAAATTGGATTTGGAAGTGTCGTTTTATGGGTTCTTTTGTTTTTGTAACTTATTTTGCTACCTAAACTAAGCCACACAAATCATACTACTACATCAGTACCACCTATATTGTGAAATTAATGAACAGATTTGCAGGGTGATAGTGAAAACACAACAAAAATATATTTAAAGATAGAATAGAAGAAAAACGTACAGTTAAGTTCATAAGTGCAGTCATATCACGTGTTTTTATACTTTCAAGTAATTTTTTTCCCAAATGCTTGTTATTCTTATTTTTGTGTGTTACGTATACAGTGTAAGGGACTCTATACTTTACTTCAAATAAAATATCACAAATGCGTTTAGAAAATAAGTTAATTTAAAGTATAGGTGCACGTGACATGACTGTACTTATGAACGCGACCTTAAGATCTACCCACTTTTCTAATTTTCAGTTTAACTTTCAGATTGCGAAAGTGAATTTATCATATTGCTCTCCGTTCAAAAAGAATAAGTACTTTTATTCAGTTTATTTATACGCCCACATACCAATAATTTAAATCACAATGTTTATACAGACAATCGAACTATCATTATTCGTGCTCATAATGGTATTGTCCCATTAAATGACACATTTTGTACTTCACAATGACACTGTACAATGACACGAATTGATATTGGGCCTCTATTTTATTACTGAGTTAAGTTGAAAGGTGCCAAACAATGATAGCGGAAAGAGATTTTAATGGAGTACTTGTAGGGACACCATGTGTTTAAAAAAGAAAAGACTGGACCTGTTTTGAGCATCGGATTATTTAATCAAGTGAACTAAACAAGACATTGTGCTTCGTTTATAAGTTTATATGTACGAAAGTAGAAAATTTGATGATAAAGCTGCTGAATTTATTCCATAAACAAAAGGCGTTACATAAATGACACCTGTTGATATTTCTCAACAAATTAAATATCCACAAAAGACTACACTGTTACCACCGTTTCCAGAGTTAGCAATAAAAAACTTTGACTCAGCTCAGAGAACAAACAACGCGAGAAGACAAAACGTCTAAAAGTTTAGTAAATACATTAAACAATATAATACAAATATTCTCTATTGACACCAAAAGAGTTTTTATTAATTGATCTTCAATTGCGTTGTAAAAGTTTGACACCAAAAGAAAAGACATGTTGCAATAAATACATATTATTATTATACAAAGTTGAGTCAACAGGCACAGCTGCTAAGGTAGAAGATCTTTTCAAAATAACAATCTTAATAAACCTTGAGGCCATGGTCACCCTACAAATGGACACAAAATGGGCGATCGGAAAAGCATTACCAGCAGTGGCAATAGCGCGTTATGGCCACCACGCACGGCAGCTTCGCGCATTGTTCGCCCTCGGGGGTGGGCAGGGCTCGGCTGTTAGTGTCACATGACAGGTGATTTAGGTGATACAGCTTTATTGTAGGGTCACCATAGGGTCACTCTCTATTTTACCCGTAAATTGTTATAGGCTTAGACAACTTCTAATGTCCTGGGTTTTTGTAAGATAACATTTGTCTTTGATTTTAGCCGTTTAAGCAGTATCTTTATATAACATACAACAAGTTAATACTAAATTACTTAACAAAAAAAAATTGAGGAAACGCGAAATATGAATTTATATATCTACTAGGATGTCATCACTGCTACGAAGTAATTTTTCCCTGACATCTTTTTTCAATAGTCTGCCATCGTTTATTCGTGGACAGTTTGAAACGCAAGTAAGTAATTATTTATTAAAATTGTTATTTTATTTATGTATGTTGTAGAGTTCTATTGGACAGTGTCAAACGTCATCGCATCCTTCGCCATACATGCGATATTAACGATCTTTTTACCCGACTGCAAAGGAAGGGTTATGTTTTTCACGCGTATCTGTGTAAGTATGTATCTATGTAATACCACAGAATACCAGTAGTTCCTAGTAATACATAGTATGTGGTATTCTTTATACCCTCGAGTTATCCAAACAACGGCTGGATGGATTTTAAAGAATGAGGTGTCTATCGATTCGTCTGAACCGTGCGATGGTTATAGGCTTAGGTTTAACAAAACCAAAATGGCGGCCGAAAAATACACAATGGCGGTAGAGACGAAAACAAATTTTTGCGTACCATATTAAGTGGCACATCATTAGATAGTCCTTTAAAATGATGATGATGTTTCTTAAACCAATTCTTATCTTTTTAGTTCGGTTTTTAAGCAGTCGGGTTTTTAGATTTTTTAAATTTACTTTTTTTTATTGTAGCTTTTTTATTAAATGACCGTGTATAGACATAGAGTAGGTACGTTGTATATTTAGTACGCTGACAAACAGTGTCAAACGCTACTATTACCCCTTGGGCATGCGATGTGAGTACTTACAGGTTTTTTATAGTAGTTTTTTTATTTAATGGCCATTTAAAGAGGGTGTGATGTCAGGATCGGAGTATCAGGTGGCGATTGAGACGTTCACACTCACTGTTATATTTATATTTAGTGATCGCGTGAAATAATGGGGCTACATGCTGCCTAGAGTGTCTGCTTATATTATTATTTCGAGAAGTTTAAATAGAAAATTTCCACATTAAGTCAACGTCTATTTACGTTTAAAAGCTCAAATACGTTCAGACATGCTTTGCCCTAAATAGGATTCGAACCCGAGGCGTACGTGTGTTAGAGAGCCATCGAAGGAACATTGTATGTAAGATGCCTGTTAATCCTGTTATGGCAAGTGGTAGTATACTAAAGAACTCTTTCTGCTCATTTGTAAAATCACGGCGGATTCAGCTTCGAGCTTTAGACACCGCCCTTGCAGGTGCTGCTTATATTACGAGTATTATTATAATTCTTAACTACCGATCCTTTTAATTTTCATGTGTTATTTTCATACTCCACTTATCTAAATATCTATGAGTAAGTTGATAGTACGTCTGCCTACGAAGCATAGGGGTTCGAATTCTACCCAGGGCAAACATTTGTGTGATGATCACTTGTGTTTGCCATGGTGTCTGGTGGTGACTTATAATATAACGTATTATAAATGTATGTATATCAGTCGTCTGAGACCTATACTACAGGCTCTGTTTTGCTTCTCCCAGTTTGGGGTCAGATGGCCGTGTATGAGATGTCCGCATATATTTATTTACTCTTAGGTGTGTTAGACAGGGAAAGAAAATAACTGAAATAAAAATGTACCATGTAACCCAACCGGCGTCTCACTCGCGACCAGGTGCTTCGACGCCATTAATATCAATTGAACATTGACCGTCTGCCACTTACTTCACCAACATCCATTGACCTTCCCCCCCGTACTGCATTTAGAAATCCAGAGTTCACAATATACTGGTTCACGTCCCTTATTCGACCAATTTATAATGACCTCCCAACCCCTCCTTTTCGATATTTTATTTACCAGATTAAAGGGCAGCAGGGTAAGATCCAGGGGTCAAAGAATACTGGGTTAGAAATATTTTATGAGCCGATTTCCGCCTTTAGAAGAGTAATGCGATTTTGTCCGAGTAACGGACTAATGCGTTTCCGATTGGAAATTGTTTGTTTTTATTTTTTATAGTATTTTATTCTTTTCGTAAAAAGTCTACTGTTTATGTCATTTGAAATTGCAAACGTAAGGCATAAGGTTGTCAAATGTATGAAGAAATCGTTTAATCGCGCGATCGTCTATTAGGACACCTATTCGACTTCAATATGTTTGATCGCGCGTTCGTACGAGTAAAGTTCGCGCGAACTTGCGATGATCGCGTAATCGCGTTCTATTAGGACAACGCCTAAGATCGATGGCTGAAGAAAAGCCAAGATTATTCTGCGGTCGAAAAAGTAGGTACAAATAACGTAAAAACTGAGAGCTTTTTCTTGCGCAAGGCTCATAAACGTGGCAGTAACTTAACTTCGTTCCATTTTAGCATTTTAAAATTTTACCAATATCTACCCGAAATATTTCTTTACTAGTTTCCATGTAATGCATGGTAGCACGTACTAAGCGCCACTAGTATGTGCTAGTATCAAGAATTAGAAAAAAAATGGCGGCGGCTTGTAGACAAAAGACGCACGGCACGCATCGTCAGTTCTGCAGAGTTGATCGCTCCATCAACGGCAGATGAGAGTGTCAACCGTCCCCCTGCTTGTGGGGGCATCCACGCGAGCTTACACATTTAGGGGACAAAGATGGAGTGTAAAGAATACATAACCAATTTTTGTGAGATATGTATTTGAAAATTTTTAAGTAAACATAAGATTAGAAAGGTTTTGTTCAGTAGCTACTGGGTTTCTTAGTGCATAAGCCAGGTAAATAATTATAATAAAATGTGGAACACTCACACACGGCCATCTGACCCCAATATAGGAAGAGCCTGTACTATAGGTGTAAGACAGCTGATACAAATATACAAAATCCAGACACAAGGCAAACACAAGTGCTCATCACACGAATGTTTACCCTGGGCGGGATTCGAACCCGCGACCCTGTGCTTCGAAGGTAGGCGTACCACCAACTAGGCTACTACGGGGCCGTCAAAATAAGCAGATAAGTGAAAGAAAGTGCTAAGAAATAAGTAATAGTTAATTATAGAGATTAAAAAAAAATGCGTAGACATCCGTAGCATTGACTGCTACGGGCCGTGGCGTAGTACTGTGCTACGAAATGTCTACAGCGACAATACCTGTTGTTTGTTGTTTTCATAATTAATTGTAGAATTTGGCCAATCTTCTCACATTTTAAAGGTTGGTTTATAATATGATAATTATATCTGGAATATCGCCAGAGATGTAGGTTAAAGTATAACTATTTTAGGAGTTAAGATAGAAATTACTCACTATAATACCTTCCCTTGTAACTCAATTTACCACAATCTGACACCACTAATAAATCAACGCATCTACAGCATCCCCACAAAATCGGATCCACCTAAATCAAATTCTCGGTTACAACCCGTAACAAAGCTAACCCGTGTCCATGACGGATCACGAATAGGGCTGAAGATGACCAGTATATTTCGACCTCCCATCCCAAACACAACTCACAGACTCAGAGGTCTATGCTAAGTGTTTATCGTGAAATAGGGCTATTGTTAGCCAATTAATCGTGGTCTCTGATCTGGTGTGTGATGTGTGGGGCTGGAGGTCGTTGTTGAGTGGTCATAGTGCCAGGTTTAAAACAATGATAAGGCCGGGAGATTCGTGCTGATCTCTGAATCAATATTGGGGATCAAACGGCTGCTGGACTGGACAGGGTGAGGGCGGCGGATGTATATAGAGCTGATGTCCTCAATTCATTGATCTTCTATATTCTTCTACATCTATTCTATAAGCTATAACAAAATAGAAGAATCGGCGTGTCTGTACATTGATTTGTTTAAAAAAAACTGATTGTAGGTGATAAAAGGAGTGTAGCTGAACACAAAAATACAAGTTTTGGAAAAAAAATCCGTCTGTCTGTCTATCTGTCTGTTTGTATGTCTGGCCACTACAACATCCTTGGAAAGATCCTTGGCTTGAGTACAAAAATGTAAGCAAATGAAACGTCAAAAAATTTTTTATCACACCGAAATAGAATCTGAATGGAGGCTAAGATCAAGACGTATTCTGCCCATTTTCTTTTCGTTTGTCGATCGTTCCTGTCAGCCCGCCTAACCTGGCAGCATAGCCGTGGCGGCCATAATTTGCGTTTGTATGAGACGACTATTACTTACTTACTTCGCTGTCTCACTATGAGTCTGTTACTTGTCAAATAGGTAGAGGATTATAATTTTATTGATTTAAGATAGTCATGAACAGCTCTATACAGATTCCCGGGAGCCCCTATAAGGAATCGGTCCGTTCGGGAGATAAATATGTAATCTTAACGTAATTGCGTCTTGGCAAACAGATCGCCGTACAAATATTCGTGGCCTTACTCTGCCCCGCTTTTTAGGGTTATGCCGGTTAGATGCTATGCTCCCTGTTTTAAGTAAGAGTGCGCACGATTACCAAGTTTATTTGCGCTTGTTATACACCTTTTATATGTACATTGTGGTCGTAGAGCGGCAGCAAAAACAACTTTGCAAAACAAAGGTATTTTTGCCGCTTCGATTGTATAACTTGCTTTCGCACTGTTTGGAATGGGTGCGCTCTTGGCTGCAAATAAACTTTGTAATTGTGCGCACTCTGACTTGATACATGCCATAGGTACCAATACAAACACTGATTGTCGTTAACAGCTCGTATATGTCCCCACCGAGGGGCTCGAACTGTCCGGAAATCAGGATCAACTATAGGCATTAGTCGACCACGCTGGCCTAACTTGGTCAACTTCATACACAAATGAATTGCTTTGCAGGTACAGGTTTCCTCGAAATTATTTCCGTCACTGTTTGTGTGTGTTTTAATAAACGTGAATGAATTTTAAAAGTCGGTATATGCATGCAGAGGCTTCAAATGGAAGTCAACTGCCTTAGCCGCTGAGCCACCGACGCAATAGTCGATTTATAGAGTCGTAACAATCGATCGATTTACAACTAATCGATACGCATTGTAAATACAAAACGATTCCCACGTCATGTGGCGATGATAGGAGCGAAGCGTGCGCATGGCGCGGAACCGACGATAAATCAACAGAATAAAATAACGCATTCGAAGTTCGAATGTTAAGGAATTGCTTCCTTTTTCAATTTGTCTGGCGATTTTAAAGTCTTTCTTAAAAAATACGCTTGATAAAACTGCACATTACTTTGTATGTGTAGGACTTTGTTTTTTTACTGACATCTAAATAAGAAGATACTTGGTTATTGGTTCTATGTTTTTTTATGTATTTCGCCATTTTTTCATACCTAGTCCAATTTTGATGATTGCTTTGGTTCTTTCTATTGTGATTCTGGTACCGATATAAGGTACGGGCAACGAAGTTTCCCAGACCAACTTTACATTTACCACTAGATTCCCAAGATATACCTACGGCTAAGTATAAAGCTACTCTACTTCTATCACACCATTAATTCCATAACATTAAATTAAAAATTAAAATATCCCCGCCACAAAACCGTTACTTGATCCTTTCAACAACTAGAAAAGAGCTGATAATCTTGAATGGCTGAGAATATTTTCTTGGATCATAGCTAAGAACACTCCTGATTGTGACACCTTGCAAACAAAAAACCTAAATTAAAATCGGTGCATTCCCTTTAGGACCTACGATGCCACATACAGACAGACAGACACACACGTCAAACTTATAACACCCCTCTTTTTCGTCGGGGGTTGAAAATGTGTGTTGAAATCGGTTATTGACCCCAACCGCTATCGCCTTTTGCTCAACGATCTATTTGTGCCCTTTGCCACACAGTTCCAGCGCAGTTCTGGTATCTCTTAAGGCGTGGCTGCCAGTCACTCTACTCTCTTATTAGCCACGACGCCTCTGGTCACGCGAACTTGGTATTGGATAAGTGAGGGAGGCGTTTTAGAATAAAGGTATAAGAAAAAAAACTTAGGCATGCGAGGATATTTCCTTCATTATCAACATCATTTCAACCTGTAGACGTCCACTGCTTGACAAAGATCGAATAAGGGACTGAGGCGTTTTAGAATAAAGGTATAAGAAAAAAATCTTAGGCATGCGAGGATTTAACCTTCATTATCAACATCATTTCAACCTGTAGACATCCACTGCTGGACAAAGACCGAATAAGGGACTGAGGCGTTTTAGAATAAAGGCATAAGAAAAAAATCTTAGGCATGCGAGGATATTCCGTTCATTATCAACATCATTTCAGCTTGTAGACGTCCACTGCTGGACAAAGACCGAATAAGGGACTGAGGCGTTTTAGAATAAAGGTATAAGAAAAAAATCTAAGGCATGCGAGGATATTCCGTTCATTATCAACATCATTTCAGCTTGTAGACGTCCACTGCTGGACAAAGACCGAATAAGGGACTGAGGCGTTTTAGAATAAAGGTATAAGAAAAAAATCTTAGGCATGCAAGGATATTCCGTTCATTATCAACATCATTTCAGCTTGTAGACGTTCACTGCTGGACAAAGACCGAAGATCTCGACATCGATAGCTTCTGCGCTGCCCGCATATACTTTTCATTATTACGCTTACATAAATAAGGAAATTACGAACTTACCCTAAATTAAAGTGAATAGGCCTGTGCACTCAGGCGTCGTCTCCTTCAGATGTTTTTCAGTATCAACGCGCTAGGCCTAGGTCCGAGGCTCCCTCGAGCCGCCCCTAGACGCGTTGGTACATGACTACTATGGGGTAGAGTCTTCCGCTACCCCGCAAGTCTGGTGAAGCTTGATCCGTCGTACTTCTTTGACTCAAGCATGCAGGTTTATCGACTTCACACACAACCTTTGAACCTTCTTACTTCACAGGTATTGTACCTATCTATAAGTATTGTATGTAGTTTATTTATGTGAGTGCCACCAACCCGCGCTGTTTAGTATTTTTCGCAATTCTCTGCTTGGTTGCCTGGAAGAAATTGCTACTTTAGTAATAAGGCCGCCTATTCGCTTTTTGTTTCACACTTCTGAAAATTGTAACTGTCCTATTTATTTCTGGTGTCAAAAGAATATTTTGTATTGCAGGTTTCCTCACTCTGTTTTCCTTCACTGTAAGAGCGTTGAAAATATTCTGTATACCTATACAATTTTCTGCATATAAGATTTCATTACTATTGTGTAAGGTTAAATTAATTAATTCAATTAGAAATAATAATAACACTTGTTTATGTAAAAAAAAAACATCAAAATTTGTACGCCGATTTGTTCGGCAGGATCAAAGCTACTAATGAACTTTATTATAAGACCTTAAATTACTAGTATTGTTGTAAATAAATTTCTTTATCTCATTGAATATTAATTCTAAAATCTATTAAATATGGGTACGTGCCGCCAGGTTTGAAAGGAAGGCAGCATCCCTTAGCCACTTCACAGAAGAAAAGATCTTGCGTATAACGTCGTTGCGTAACCAACCAATAGGAGTTACATAACCAACCTTTAAAAAGAATCGACTTATTTCTTTCTTAAGAAGAGTGTCGGAGGCGTAATTCCAAGGAAACCATAAAAAGTTATCTTTAAGGTTGGTTACGTAACTCACCTATATTATATTGGTTGGTTCGTTTCATAACGAAGTTATACACAAACTTATACTCTCTGTTTTGTAACGATAACTTTAGTCTTTTGAAGTAATATTTCATAACCAATAGGGGCTGTTTTACCTTTCGTTATGTATGTAATTTTTTTTCGAATTAATTACTGAAAGCTGTGAAATATGTTGCACAGTACTGGAAGTTTGAAAACAAACATTCAACATCGTATCGCAGCGGCGGCCTGGCTAAAGTGGCGCGAAGTAACTGGCGTAACCTGCGACCGGAGCATGCCGGTAAAGTTAAAGGTGGTTAAAGAGGCTTGTCTATAAAAACATTATAATATAAGGCCAGAGCTTACATACGGTAGCGAGACATGACATGAGCCGAGTACCCAGCGCCATGTTCCCGCTATACAAGATGAATAGTTAGGGGCCGTCCATTAATCACGTGAGGCTTGAAAGGGGGGGAGGGGATTGACAAAAATCACGAAATATCACAAGGGGGGAGGGGGGGTGTGGTAAGATATCACGAGTATTTATTTTTTCCAATCAAAAACAACCTGCAACCTTTCTGTCTAGGCATTTTTATCACAGTCCTTAATTTCAGAATAAAATGAGGTTATACTTTATACTGCTTACTACTCGTACCTGTATTTAAAGATAATCTTCTAAAAATTTTAAGATTCTTTGCAGGTACAAAAAATACACCCCCTTACGGCCCCTTATGAATGAGAGAATAAAAAAATTAAATGCTTGCAACAGTTACAAACCGTGGTCGTGTGGGAGCCAATTAAAGTAAATACCTAAGTCTTGGAAGACCCAAGCGCGATTTTCCTTGCTCTTTGTGGAACATCAGCATAACAGTCTCCGTGGTTGAGTGGTCGAAAGCTCGAATCGCCTGACGTTACGGAGGTTTTGGGTTCGAATCCCGTGGGGACTCGTCGAACACATATTGCTTTTTAAGACTTTCCTCAGTTTGGTTAGGACATTGCAGGCTGAATCACCTTGTCCGAAAAGAAAGATGATACCGTGCTTCGGAGCCATATCAAAAGCCTAAGGCGGTTCTATAATTCCGACGCCAGGTTTGTGAGGTAGATTAACCTCGAAACACGTTAATCAAGCAAGTGGAACATCAATAAGAAGAAAGGAAGAAGAATAGTAAGTAGGTAATTGACACAAGTGAAGCCCTGTTGTCATGTTGTCCAATGGAATAAACATAGGAGAAGCATATCAATGTCACGGAGGCATGAACTCCGCGTCAAATTATACACTGGCTATCGTACAGGGACGAGTTTATTGGCCACCGGGGACCGGTGCAGTAAACTACAGATGTGTCATGTTTTCGTATCTTCTAATTTAAGGGGCTCTGCCATGCTAAGTGGCGCCCCCACCCTTTAAAAAATAATAACTCAAATAATAATAAATTTTTCAAAAATCTGGACGACAAGATTTGAGACGGGGTTCTGTAGTATATATAGAAGCCATTTACTTTAATAAGTTTATTTATTATACCTCGCTGCAGTTAGAGATAGAAAAATTGCGAAAAACGGCCACTTTCCGATTTTTTTCCATCTATAACCACATTGAACTATAATAAACATTTATGTGATTGCTTCTATATATCCTACAGCACCCCGACTCCAATTCTGTCGTCCGGATTTTTGAATAATTGATTATTATCCCAGTTATTATTTTTTTGAGAATGGCGGCGCCACTTAGCATAGTGGAGCCCCTTAAGGTGTGACATAGTTGACTAATGGGCCTCTGTCTGCGTGTTGGCTTCGACCCCAAGCATGCCTTCCAAAGGTCCGCAGGTACACTACACTAGTTCCGAAATAAAGTGGACACATAATAATAATAAATTTAATTAATTAGGTAAAGTATAATCTAAATCCATCCAAGTATCGATGGTAAATAGTTTATTATCTAAATATACACAACTAAAAACTAATAAATACCTACATCAACAATACAAAAATAAAAACAGATCCAATTATTACTTTGATATCTAAACTAAGAAATAACTTGTATCTTTTGCATAAATACAAATACCTACAGTACCTATAGAAAGACAACGCGTACAGATAAACCGAACAAAACAAAAGGTCAAAAGGCTGCTTTATTGCCGAGGTTTTTGGCAACCTATAGGTATAAAAATAGCGTACACAAAACATGTAATTAGAACGGAAGAACACCGAAAAATCGACTGATTGAGACTGGTGTAGAAATTTTAATTTAGGATAGAATAGAATAGAATAGAATAGAGTTTATTCAGAGTACCAATACAAATCACAAGATGAATTTATAATTTATACAATTTCAACAAAGCGACCGAATACAACAGAATTGGCAATTTTGTGACTTGTATTGAACAAAGAAATGGAGCTGACTCAGCATATTGTTACAAGTATAAAACTTGCAACACTGATATTCTGCCAGCACCAGGAGCGAGTAGCACTCTTGTAAAGTTAAATATTAACAAAAATAGTCATTCTGCGACCCAAAGACTACCGAAAATAATAAATTAAAATTAAAAATATATATATAGCTGGAGCACAAGTCGAACAAGTATTGGGATAAATTATATACATCAACAATATGTAGTAAATAATATACATACAATATAAGTACAATAATATAAATAAATCATTATTATAAGACAACACACTCGTACATAATATTATAGTAATCTTAAAAGTAAAATAATAATATTAGACGTCAATTTACCTACATCACTGTTATTTAAACTTAAAGTGATTCTTTTTGTTTACACAGTAAAAACTCACGGTATACCCTTTTAAACGTCTGTTTAGACACTATACGCCGCATCGGTGGTGGGACATCATTCCAACATTTAGAGGAACGGTAACTGAATCCTCCTCGGAAAGCAGCAGTTCGATGTCTAGGAATATTAAAAACCAAAGAACAAGCTCGTGCTGTGTACATATGATCTGAGTATCTCCATGAGAGTTTCCTATATAAGTAGTCAGGTTTTTTGGTCTTTATGATTTCATGTAACTGCGTCGCATAGCACAGACGCAATCTACTTTCCATTTTTAGAAGATTAAAATTATTAAGGTAAGGTGTTATGTGAGATCGTGGTGGAATAGTAAAACAGAAACGTGCACAGGCATTTTGTACACGTTGTATAAGAGCTTGACTCCTTCTATGAAGACAAGGGCCGTACACAACTAGGCAGTAGTTCAGTTTGGACAAGACAAGCGTTTCGCAGAGCTTCATTCGCATTTCAGTTCCAATATGAGGTCTTATGCGGTACAGTACCTTCAGTCTATAGAAACAGTTACGCATCAGCTCAATGACGTGAGATTCAAAACGTAAATTAGAATCGAATGCTAATCCCAGATTACGAGCCACCGACACTAACTCGAGTTCCTCATCCAATATAACTACCTTGGGATCATGAGCTTTAATTTTATCTATTTGATGACGCGTACCTAGAATAAGAAATTTTGACTTGTTAGGATTCAAGACCAAAGAATTATTTTCAGACCATTTATAAATCCTAGCCAAGTCTTCATTCAAAGTTCTAACCGCATCATCAACTCCATTTAATGAAACCGGCGCATATATCTGCAGGTCATCTGCATAAAGATGATATTTGCAGTGATGTATACACTTTGTAATATCTGCGCTATAAATGATAAAAAGCAGTGGGCCCAAAATTGAACCCTGTGGTACACCTCGATCTATCCTCAACGGATGCGAAACTAAATGTTTGCCATCAGGTCTCTGAATAAGTACCTTTTGATACCGGCCACTTATTTTCATTTCATTTATTTATTCATAAACAGTATCATGACCGTATGCGAAATCAATAGGCAATAAAAATAAAAATAAAAAACCATTCAATTACACAATTCAAAGATTAAACTGTTAACACATCACTAACTATACAAAATTGTCATAATTATACAAAATAGTCATTTTAAACAAACAAATTGCTTATATATAAGATAATTTACAAGCACAATTAAATTAAATATCTATGTCATTTACATTATATAAAACCTTATCTACTAGAAATGTTTTTAGTTTATTCTTAAAAGTACTCAAATTATCAATTATTTTCAAGTCTCGAGGCAATTTATTAAATATTGCAACAGTCTGATACATAGCACTATGTCTGACTACTACTAAATTGGGATTTATAATGTTGTTAAGATCAAGTCTTCTAGTGCACAGCCTAGTTTGCATTTCTTGATCAGATTCGTACTTATACCTATTCTTAACTATATCTACCAATAACATCATTACATAAAGTCCCGGAACAGTTAAAATCTGCAGCTTTCTAAATTGAGTTCTACATGATTCCCACGGAGGGATCCTGGTTATTGTACGAATTGCTCTTTTCTGGACTGTGAACGCTTTGGTGATATTATAATTGTAGCTGTTACCCCAATTCCTAATATTATACCGTAGCCTAGATTCAACCAAAGCGTAATATACCGACTTAAGCTGATCTACATTAAGTACATCACGCAAAACCCTAAGGGCATAACAGGCAGAGCTAATAGAGGCTTCAATTGCGTTTACTTCGGTTTTCCAGTTAAGGAGAGAATCAATTTCTATACCCAAGAACCTTACAGAATTAACCAAATCAATCTTTTGATTACATAATTTCAAGTTCACAGTTACTCTATTATTGGCAGTAGTTTTGAATAGTAAAGCATTAGTTTTCTTAATATTTACTTGAAGATTATTAGTTTCGAACCATATATGAAGAGCAGCTAAAGTGTCATTTGTTACTTTTTCTAATTCCTCTACCTTAGTTTTTGATAAAACTGCATTTGTATCGTCTGCGAAAATTACCATTTTGGCCTCTGGTACTACATTATTCATGTAGCTTATGACGTCATTAATAAAGATAATGAAAAGCAATGGCCCTAAAATGGACCCCTGTGGTACACCTCTACGCAATTCAACTAATTTGGACCTTCCTATTGATTCCGAGCCATCCGATTTCACTTGCCTCACTTCGACAAATTGTTTCCTGTTACTCATATACGACTCTAGTAAGTGTAGAACCTTACCTCTAACGCCATAATGTTCCAGTTTATTAATAAGAATCGAGTGATCTACCATATCAAATGCAGAACTCAAATCTAGAAATAGCCCTATTACTTTGTTTTTCTCATTCAGTCTTGATATGATTTCCTCTAAAAACTTATCTATTGCATCAGATGTTCCCACACCACTTTGATATCCAAACTGTCTCGAATTGAACACTCTATTTTTTCTCAAATGAGCCATTAATCTCTTCTTTATTATCTTCTCGAATATTTTTGATATAGTAGGCAATAGCGATATAGGCCTATAGTTTTTAGGGTCAAATTTTGAATTTTTTTTATGTATAGGAATGATTTTAGCTATTTTAAATTGATCTGGGAATTTACCTTCTTCGATACATTTGTTGAATAAATGAGCAAGCGGTTCTGCCAGGATATCAATGTTTTCTTTTATGATTGAAATGGGGATATCATCGTAACCTGAAGACGCTTTATTTTTACACTCTTCTACAACTTTTCTAACCTCTTCTGCGGTTATTTCTCGAAAATCTATGTTTTCTAATACTCTAGCCGTGTTTTCTCTTAAAAACTTGACAGATAACCTACAGTCCCCACTCGATGGCAACTGTCTCCTATTAAATTCCTCAGCGAAAATATTCGCCAATTCACTTGGATTTTCAATAGTTTTATTATTCAATTTGAGGATCAAGCATTCATTGTCAGTTTTTGATTTACTAGAGCTAAGACCATTAACCACTTTCCATATACCTCTAGATTGGTATTTTTCTCCTATAATCTTGTGCTGTACAGATATAGATCTAGCTTTGGTGAGAACTTTTCTATATATTTTTATGTACTTAGCCTTATAAATCAATAAACTAGGATCATTGTGAGACCTATCCAAATTACATAGCACTCGTTTCATTTGACTGGAAACTTTAATTCCATTAGTCAACCAGTTGAGCTTACCAACCATATTACTCCTAACTTTTCGCTTTTTCTTCTTAAAAATAGTTTTAAAATTTCCAACAAAACTTTTTATAAAGCTGTTTATGCCAAAATTAACCCAGTTTGTATTATTAACGTACTGTCTGAACAAAATCTTATTTTTCTTGTTGAATGCTCTGCGCTCTACAAACACAACACTTTCTTTCCAATTCGGATTTTGCCCATTATTTATAACTAAACTTGTTAAGACAGCCGCATGACCGTCTGCTAGTTGATTATGATCTACCGAAATATTATGCACAGAGTCCTCTGGAATGTTTGTTAAAATATTATCTATACACGATTGGGATCCGTTTCTTATAAAAGTAATATCATCAACTAAATACCTAAAATTATAACATGTGAGCAAATTCAAGAACGCAGTCTTATTCTTAGATTCCTCTCGCATATCCACATTAAAGTCCCCCAAAATAATGACCTTTTTATCAAAATATGATTGTAATAATAACTCTAATTTTTCAAGAAAAGTTTCAAAATGTTTGCCGTTCTGATAGCAACAGAAGATGTAAATATTTGTGTCCGAATCCTTTACTCCACAAACTTCAAAAGATTCTAAATGTGTAATTTTTGTCAAAGAAGTAATTTCTTCACATCTCCTATATTTTGCGGCTAATATAAGAGTACCTCCCCTAGTCATTTTACTCCTAGCATAAAATGTAGTTAATCTAAAATTCTCAAAATTAAGAAACTGAACTGAGTCTTTATTCAAAAAATGTTCACTTATACAAACATAGTCTTGTTTCGTTACTAAACTATCCAAATATAGTTCTAATTGATCTCGTTTTGTAGAAATCCCACAAACATTCTGGTGGAATAAATTAAAAGTTTTCATCTTTATAATATTACTATGATTGAATTCGTTGCAAGAACCAGTGTCAAGAATATAATTATCACAAATGTCCCTACCTTTATTTTCGAAAAAACCTGTTCATCTCCAATCTATCAGTTTTTCCCTTAGCATACATCACAGCTCTCCATATAGATCTACATGTATCCATTCTGTTCACCCACATTTTATTTCTATAATGTAACATAACTTCAAATAGGTGAACAGTAGACGATAGACCTAACTGGCTGACATTGAAATTACATGTACTATTATTTTCACCGATTAAAATGTTTGTATTATTAAGTTCACTTAAAACCCGTTGTAGCGTCGATCCGTACGATGCACAATCCAAATCTCGTTTGCCTGGTAGAATGATAATAAAATCATCTTTTGAGAATTCCCTACAATCATTATAGCAAGTCTCCAACAAATGTTCAGTTAGTGCAAACGGTTTTAGTATTGCAGTCACGACGAATGAATCCCCTAGAAGTTTTTGAAGAATATTTCTCATTTCTCTTCCTTGCTCGTCAGAATATATTCTAACTTTATGGCACGGCTTTTGCGGATTCACCATATTATTATTATTTACTTTTGCCGCGCCAAAAAGAGCATCAGTTCTTTTTCTTCTAACCAAAGGTTTCGGTGAGGATGAAATAAAGCGATGCTCATTATGACTGAAACTTGTGTCCACATCTCGGTCTTGTGACATAACATTATTTAATTTCGCCTGCTGAAATTCATTATTCTGAGCTGAATTATTTACCTTTGAAAGAGCGTTACCATTTGTACGGAGCTTATATTTGGGTGACAGTAATGTTGATGTTGATTTCGGAGATAAATCTAATCCCACTGTTTTGTAGAGCTTGATTGCGTGTTCATATTTCTTCAACTGTTTTTTCAGGTCATTATTTTCCAAGCTTAAGTTCTCTACAGCTTCGTCGGCTGCCAAAAGCTCTGATTTTAACTTTTCTATCTCCTCCTTTAATAATAAAATGAAGCTACAATCTTCAATACCTGTGGGAGCCTCGGGCAGACTCTGGTGTGACAAATTGATATTAGTGTAACTATTACTCCGGCTAGAGAAGCAAGGCCTTAGGATTTTCCTTCGTTGCGTTACATTATCTTCACAACTTCTTAACCCTGTAGATTCCAATGGAGAAACCTCTTTTAATTGCTCCTGTGCACCTTGAGAAGGAAAATCTCTTCTTGCTTCCAATTGATTTTTTGGTATCGCTTCCATATCAGTATCTAATAACTCGAATGAGTTACTGATCGCTATATTTACCTTTGTTGGAACCAGTGACTCCGCACGATGTAGAGTATGCGTATCATGTGTCGATGTAAGTGTGGAATTTTGGACTTCAATTATATCATCAATAACTTTAGGTGGTGGTAACACTGGTAGCTGTTTGGCTGGTAAAGGGTCAGTAGGGCATGGTAATGGTGAATGTTTTTGAGTAGAAATTCTATCCTTTGCTGCCGGTATAGTCGTTTTGCTGCGTGAAATCCTATCCTTATTTACCACACTCTCATAGCATTTTGCACACTTAAAATCTGCCTTTTGCTTGTGCGACATAAGCTGATACCTTTTTTCTGCATTTGTGCAGCATAAATGATAATACTTTTTACATTTAAAACATAAGAGAAAATGGCGCTCTATTATTACCTTTTGACATTTTCCACACAATTTCTCCATACCAATAAAATTTTAAAATTCCCTTTTTACGAACAGTACCTGACCTCTATCGGCCTCTGGCAGCTATACTTGTAATATGTAAGACAGTGGCAGTAGTTATTTTGAGTAATCTACTTCAACTTAAAACAGCTTCTCAACCAGAGATGGTACTATTTCTAAAGCTTTTATCTTATAATACCAGATGGCGTAAAGTACATCAAAGCGCAAATCAATAATAACCTCCTGTCATCATAGATGGCGCTATTCACCATTAGGATATTCCATTAATGTGGAGTCATAGTGGCGCCATCTTGTGGTGAATAGCAATACTTTTTTTGGCAGCGGCTGATCTACAATTTTATAGTCGGTCAGAGGTTTACAGTCGATCAAGATTCAATATCTATCCATTAGATGGCACTAGTAGTCATATTGTTCCATGCCTCTGTATTTGTTGAAACAGTTTATAATAGATGGCGGTGGCAAATTGAAAGATGCTTCTACTTGCCTCTAGATGTCAATGTCTGGGAAACTGGCAGTCGAAGGTATAATTTAAAATTTTCAACGGTCTGTGTGTTAGAGATTTAGCAAAATATCTCACATATTCCACAGTTAAACGTTATGTTTTAGGTTTACTTCACGTACACTAAGTTCACAATGCACTTACAATGTTGGATCAATTAAATATTTACACTGTCAGAGCTAAATTTCACAATTGAATATGTTCATAATGTTAATCCGGAATTAACCAAATTTTTCACTTAAATAATAGTTCAATTATTTCACAAACGCTATTACAGACTAATTATAACACTTCACTTTGATAACGAGCAAAATTTTTTATAAGGTTTCAACTTTGAAATTTTAACAAAAAAATAATTACGGAGCTAACGATAGCGTGCAGAGGTGGCGCCCTGAGGTAGCTACTTAAGTAGCTACTGAACCAGTTCAGAGTCGCTGTATCAAACCCATAGAAAGAAAGCTTGGATAGCAAAAGGGAACAATTTATGCAATCAAACGCACGTGAGAAATCAAGCAGCGCCAACAAAGAGCCCATACCTGCATCCTGGTGTGAAAGAAGATTGTCCACGACATCAAGAAGGGCAGAATTTGTACTGCGTTTTTTTCTAAAACCAGATTGCAAATCCGGAAGTATTGCATTATCTTCGCAGTATTTTACAACCTGATCGTAGACGACCCTCTCTAAAATTTTCGACAAAAAAGGCAAGATGCTAATTGGTCGAAGTTCCTTCACATCAGTTACATTACTCTTTTTTGGTAGGGGTCGTACCATTGCTGTTTTCCAGAGATCTGGGAAAATGCCCTGAGTAATAGATTTATTGATAATATTTGTGATCACTCCCAGCGTTTGAGGAAGGGTCAAGATAATCATATCTTTAGAAATGCAATCATCACCCTGAGCATTCGATTTAATGCTGAGTATAATTTTAGCAACTGCATTTTCATGCACAGGTTTGATATTAAAAGTATTATTGTTATGTCTATGGAATTCGTAATAAGTCATTTTCGAAATATCTATGCAATTTTTACCAGGTACATTTAGAAAGTGTTTATTTATAACATTTGGGTCATCAAAGAAATCTGGAAGTTCGGAGGTGTTTTTAAAATCAGGGAGAACAGTAGATTTAAGATTTTTCCATAGAGATTTATCATTTGCTATATTTTTATTTATCATAGTATTAAAATACGCTGACTTTTCTGCAAATATACTAGAAGTCACCAAATGTTTAAGCGATTTGTAACTTTCCATATCTTTATGGTTTTTAGTTCGTTTTGCTTTATCATGCGCTTCATCACGCAATTTCATCATATAACGGACGTTACTAGTCAACCAAGGAAGTTTTCCTTCGCGTACTTTAAAACTTATTTCAGGTGCAAAAATGTCAAATAAATTAATTAGAGTGTCATTAAATGATGACAGCATTTCGTTCACATCACTTAATTGAGCAATCTTAGACCAATCTATCAAGTCAAGGGCGGAATTAAAATCATTGAGGTTTATGTTTTTTAAAGGTCGGTGAGTAATTACTCGAGGGAGTATTCTTTTCTTTTTTACCCTAAGTTCAATAAATACTTGGGCATGACCTCCGAGTGCAGGAATGTGGTTAACAGAAATATTAGAAATATTAGTATCTGTAGCAATCAAATCTATCAGGGTGGCACTATGAGGAGTAAAATGTGTAGGCTGTGTCACGTGATTCACTAATTTAGTATATTGTAAGAACTGATTTAGAGCTCTTGTTTTGTGGCCTTCAGCGTCTAAAATATCGATGTTGAAATCTCCCATAAGAACTACATTATCATAATCTGTGAAAGAAGTTATCGTGTCTGTAATGGAATCAAAAAAATTATCAACATTTACCCAGTGAGGCCTATATGCAGTCCCTATAAGAAAACTTATCTTATTGACGCACAATTGAATCCACATCTGTTCCACTTCTAAGTGTGTTGTGGGGTGTGAACGAATGCGAACTGTTATTCCTTTTTTATAATAAAATCCTACGCCTCCACCACGTGTCCTCGATGAACTCTTTGGACGAGGAAGATGTCGAAAATGATAGCCTGGCACAGTTGGGGCACAAAAATTTCCGGCCTCAGTAAGCCATGTTTCATTAATGGCTATCACATCTGGTAGCTCTCGAAGAAGCATCGCTTGAAATTCGTCGATTTTACTGCATAAAGAACCAGCATTATAAAGTCCTAACTTTAGATACTGAGACTTATCCATAAAATACATACAATAGAGATAATATAAATCAACAAATTACATACTATTACATTATAATAAGCGTCTGCCGTGAATGTCTTTAGAGAGTTTAGAAAATAAAAAATAAAAAATAATAATAATATAATAGAAAGTTTGTATATCATTATGAAATATTAATACCAGTGTACCAAAAAGCTCCAGAATATAATTGTAATTCAAAAAGTACTTATATTCAAATGCCCGATCAATACAAGTCACAAGCCAAAACATTTGCGTAAAACAATTAAGTTTCACGGTTGTTTCCAACTGTACCAAAAATAGACCGAAGATTTTCTTCATTTCGAATTACATGCACCGGCGACCCCTCTGATTTTCTAGCGAGTATCTTTCCATAGCTTGTCCAAACAAATTTCCAGTCTTTACAAGCTTCTCGAACTCTGGCGAACAGTACACGATTGGCTTTTGTGAGTCTTTCATTCACGTAGAATGGCTTAGCTTGGTGATTAGGAAGGTCTAAACCATCAGTAGTTATCTTACGCCGAAGTCGTGCGTTTTTTATGAGATCGTCCCTCGCAACCCGTCTAGCAAGACGCACAACTATTGGGCGAGGGCGCGACTTAAGATTTTCATCGTCTGAAGCACCGCTTGTGACATTTGATATACTCTTAGGTCCAACTCTCATTGCACTAACCACATCACGTTCTTCCAGACTGGAACCTAGTTTCTTAGCCGCCAACATAACGATGTGCATGACAGACTCCCCATCTGATTCAGGGATTCCCGAAAACTGTACATCATTCAAAAGCAACTGCTGATCCCTATCGTTTAAATCAGATTGCAGCTTGGCTACAGAGTCCAAGACTTTTTGTGCATTAGAAAAGTCTTCCTGTTTGCGCTTCAATATGTCCACATCTGCACGTAATGCACTGTTTACTGCCTCTAGTTGAAGTATTCGCTTTTCGCAAGACCGAAAATCCGCTGTTAAATCGTTTATCTTCGCCGTGAGAAAATCTGAAGTTGCACTAAATTCCGATTTCAGTAATTCTATAATGCCATTGAACTCATTTTTCACTTCTCTGATTATAATGTCCTTTAACTTGCCGATTTTTTTATCCAATACCTCGTTAAGATTGGAGTTAAATTTTGTGTCCAAAAAATCCGATAACTCTTGCAGGGTAAAATTAGGTACAGTAGAAGGAGACAAAGCCAACTGCGAAATAACGTCCCCATTTCCGGGACAAGTCGTTTTATCAGTGTCTTCACAATTAGTAACAGCAGTAGCAGTATCAGACTCCAGCGTAGATTTAGACACCTGGTCGGGCGCAGCAGTAGCCACATAGTCCTTGTGAGACACCTCAGTGGTATCACTACGAGGCAGCAGATTAGCATATTGACTACGCACTGGTGTGTTATCATTCTTGCGTTTAGCAGTTGCACCACTGCAAACAGGACACTTCCATGTACTTCTAAATTCATTTATGTTACTTTTATATATATCTGCCGTTATATTAAGACATTCGTAGTGATACCGGCCCCTACACTGCACACACGAAAGTAACACCTTACGATCCACCACCTTATTACAAGCTTGGCACTTCATATTTTAGTAATGCAGGTGAAAATATTGTTATCTCGCCGCGTATCAAAGCTTGCAGGCACGTGAACGTCACAGCTAAGATGTGGACCTTGCTTCACATCATGATGAATAATTTTACTTTTGTCTTTGGAAATCTAGGAGATCATTTTTGCATTTTTCTGTGTATTTTTATTACTCTAGTCTATCTGTATTTTCATGAATTATTTCATTTCGTTAACATACTATAGTGTCTTATAGCTGAGCGAAATTATCCATTATTGCTTTCACGTTTCTATATAGCGCCGTGGCCCTAATTGGGCTATGGCTTTAGCTGAGGGAGGTCCTTTTTGTGTGGTGTCGCAGCACATTCGGATAAAGTCATAGGTTTTATTTTTATTTTAGGTATTCAAATTGTTACGTACCAAATTGTTTTGTGTGTATAAAATTGTTGCTTTATGTTGTTAAATTTTGTTTTATCTGTTGTGTTGTGATGTCCCATAAATAAAATATTCTTTCTTTCTTTCTTTCTTTATATACAAAAATGTTGTAAATGTAAGCTCTTCAGAGACTACTGTACCTATCCTTTTTATTTGTTGTTGTTTTTGTTATCGTGTAAAAAGCGACACATGTCTGTAAGTTAATATCTTCCAGTGTGATATGGCTAGGCTACTGAGGTGTCGTTGGAAGGCAGTTACAGTCGCCTAGTCGCTATGTGATTTAATAATTATAAGGCCGACGTTTAGCGACGGAAGTCTTTTGTTAGTTGGCATGGCGGGCCGTGTGAAAATATGGCCCTACTTGCCGCGATTAGACTACACAATTGTTAGCCACCGACAAATTGGCATTCTACAAATTGAAGTAAGTGTAATTGCAGTAAGGCTCCGATAATTAGGACACTAACTGCAATTACACTTGTCCTTATTAAGGAACCTAACTGAAAAAGTGTCCAACAAATTGTGTAGTCTAATCGCGGCTTTATTACTACAACTATAACAGCCTCCGCGGTCGAGTGGTCAAAAGCTCGCCTGACGTTACGGAGGTTCCGTGTTCGAATCCCGTGGGGACTCGTCGAACAAATATCACTTTGTGAGAATTTCATCAGTTTGGTTAGGACATTGCAGGCGGAATCTCCTGATTGTCAGAAAAGGAAAAATGATTCCATGCTTCGGAAGGCACGTAAAGCCGTTGGTCCCGGCTTCTATCTAGGAATGTAGTCGTTATAGGAGCCATGTCGGAAGCCTAAGGCGGTTCTATAATTCCGACACCAGGGTTTGTGAGGTAGGTTAACCTCGAAACCCACACTATAAGCAAGCAAGCAAGCAAGTAGGTATATATAGGGCTTGAGAAGTCCTGTGGTTCCCGGCTTAGGTATTTTGAAAGCCATAGCGAAACTAACCCTAAAATTGCGTAGAGTAGACCATCAAAATAGTTCCTGTAGGAGTTTTAAAAGGCGATGAGGGGGTGTAATAACCCGTAAAAAATGTAGGTATGTTAGTGTATTTGAAAGATTTTCGAACTTAATGTTGGAGAACAGGGAACATTTTGAATGTGTTTTCTTTTAATTGGCCCGCGCTTGTGTCGAAAAGGTACGACCAATCACCAATCAAGCTTCACCGGACTTGCGGGGGATTCGAATGTGTTGTTTAATGAATGCGTAAAAAGAATTTTATTTTAAACTTTTTGCTAGAACATGTTTTCTTTTACAATTTTCTGTAATTATATGTGAAAAAACTACCTCAATGGGTAATAAAACAAATTAATTCCTAACATTTTCCTCTAATCGATGTAGTTGAAAAACTAAATGCCCTTCATGAATTTTCATCTGTTCATTCAATTAACTATCGATAAATCAAACGGTACATCTCTTGTAACGCTTCACATTCAATGGAAAAGTGTTACTGAGGATTTTTAGAGGTGGGAAACGTACTTTAGGAGAAGCTATAAGGTTCTGGAGACAAAATTAACACCATTTTTTTTTACCATGCTGCAATTTGTCTTCTGTTATGATGTCATCTTGTATCATACTCGGAAGAGTGAATATAAAACTTGCATATGAATTCAGAAGATGAACACACCAGTGTGTTTATACTGGCGGGAATCGAACAGGTGTCTTCTAGAAGCAGCTTAGTCACTACGACTGATACGCTCTATGTGACGACGTTGACAAGTCTCATAGGTTTTTATACATACTCTTATCAGAGTGCAAGTAGGTGATTAGTCGTAATCGTAAATATAGTAAAGAATAATCCTTATCGTAATTTAAATGTGCTTATAATGGATATTCGTCAGTTATTTTCTATGGAAGAACCAAAATTGATTAGAACATCGACGCGCAATAATACTAATAGTTTAACCAGGATGTTTTTGTTTTGTTTATCTAATTTTAAATCAAATGTTTTTTGCCTATATTTAGTCACTGTTATTTATTGATTTTATCTGTTATATTACTATTGAATGTAGCTATTGTAATTGTTTTTTTACGAAATCAATTATTTATGTATAGTTTCTCCAAAAAAAATTTTGGCATCATACATAATACATGTAAAAAAGTCACGCCTCTTTCTCAGCATGGTAGGCAGAAACAAGTTTCTTCCACTGGCTTCGATACATATAATTTTCGTTTCATTCTCGTTCTCGATTATCAATTTCCATTCATATAGTAAGTCATGCATGCAAACGGCTACAAATAGTTCTAATCGAATCTATTTTCCGAACGTTTTCGACTAGGTTGAAAAAATTTGCTTTGAATTTTCCATCCAAAACTCACCAGCCAAAATTTGTGTGCGATAGTTTACCCTAATCGTGTATCTGTCCGTCCGTCCGTCCGTTACAGCCAATTTAATCCGCAACCACGTCACAAATTTAGTTGAATTTTATTTTCGTTTCGTATTAAGAAGTAAACATTGTTCCAGTTTGCATACTTTACCCTATGATATGCGTTTTTGTAACAACGGCAATGACGTGTTAATAGTGATTTCTTCGTAAAGTCAATTGTTAGCTGTATCGCGCGCGGTAGCAGCAGTGGCAAATTGCAATAATTGCTGCGATAAGATATTTAATATTCTCACAATGTTTTATACGGGTAGATAAGTTATGTGATGATTATTGATAAATTCAAAAAATCAAAATCAAAAGTATTTATTTCAATAAAAGATCATATAACTAAGAAACAGATTTGGAGAGAGGATTGATAAATTATAATAGTAAGATAGTAATGAACTGCAGCTGTAACATGCAGTGCTATGACAAAAGTTTGTCGCGCGAGAAATCCGCCATATTGAAATATCCTCCAATAGGATAAGAGAATACGCACGACATAATTATGTCTATCACGCGTGGACCGGGCATGCTAGAGGGGCTGGACTGTTTTTTCCAGCAATCTTGTCATATCATTCCTTAATACTCACAGAGGGGCTTGGGCCTATCTCGAATTAGGGTGAATAGGACTAAGTAAAATTACACTTACATAAATTTGAGATTCTGTAACATAAGTACGTGCCTTGCTTAAACCCGCGCCTTTGAAATAACAGCCAACCCTTACCACTAAACCCCGCTCTCATGTGGATTATTATTAACAATGTAAAATTAAACATAAACTTCTTTTTAACCCCCGACGAAAAAGAGGGGTGTTATAAGTTTGACGTGTGTGTCTGTCTGTCTGTCTGTCGGTCTGTCGGTCTGTCTGTCTGTCTGTGGCATCGTAGCTCCTAAACGGATGCGCCGATTTTGGTCTAGTTTTTTTTGTTTGCAAGGTGTCACAATCGAGAGTGTTCTTAGCTATGATCCAAGGAAATATCTTCAGCCATTTGAAGATTACAACTTTTTTCTAGTTGTTGAAAGGATCAAGTAACGGTTTTCGGTATTAAATTTTTAATTTAGTGTTATTGAGTGGTTGGTTTACAATATAGGGATTTCGTTAAATAAATAGTATCTGTTTCAATTTAACGTGCAAACGATTACCAAGTTTATTTGCAGCCAAGAGCGCACCCGTTCCAAACAGTGCGAAAGCAAATCAGGCAATCGAAGCGGCAAAAATAATTGCTGCCGCTTTATGACCATAATGTATTATAAAAAGAGTTCAACAGGTGCAAATAAATTTGTAATCGTGGGTACTCTTACTTGAGACAGGTCATAGACTAGTATCTTTTAGCCGTACCTATACAGGTGTATATTACTCACCTATTTAATTAAATAAAAAAGCAATGAGCAAAGCAATTAGTTAATATTCATTGCCTGGATCTTGCAACACACTTAAAACTGAGAAAAACGAAGTATTAACCGACTGCATGGAGATAAAACTGGTATTTGTTCTCGATTTTGTTAATTAATTAGGGCCTACCTACTGCCATTATTATTTATTGACGGGGCGTTTCGCTTTTTTGATCTCAATGATGTGTTTTTTTGCCTTTCCATGGACGAAGAACTTCCATAACTTTTATCTTTTTCTGAATTGACCTACGCTTGTGTCAAAAAGGTACGACCAATCAAGCTTCACCGGACTTGCGGGCGCCATACTTCATTCATTCATTAACAGCTCATATATGTCCCCACCGAGGGGCTCGAGCCTACCCTGAAATCAATCAATATAAGAAAGAAAGTTTCCTTTAAATTGCCGAGGATTTAAGTTCTAAACCAAAAATACCTATGTTAGGTTTTATACTACATGTTTTAAACTTTTCAAAGTTTTATGAGGTCTCAGATATTTTTTTAATAAATTACAACTTTATTTGGCATTTAAGTGTCTAAACGGATTGTGAAAAATATAGGAAATAAATTTTACATGACATTTTTACTGTAAGATAATCTCGTTTCCGCAAAAAAAAAAACGGTAGCTGAGTGAAAGCTAGGAATTAAATTATAGTTAGCTAGAGACGCTCTACGTCTTTCTCTGTCCAACAATGAGAAGCCAGTAATAAATACAGACAATTACAGGTCATAAAACGCTCTATTGTATCTTATAGCGCTAAATGGGCTCCATAAAAACTTATATACCGCACAGGTGATGGATAGGCGAGGGAGTGTGTGACTCGGCTCGAGCTTATTTTAACGAACATAGTGTCAATATTGTTGTTGAAGCCATATATTTAGTAGAAAAATAAATCGATCATGCTGGAAAGTTTTTCACCGTGCCACCAAATTCAATAGTGTACAGTAGGCAGCGCATGCGGCTGGACACTTTGAGAGCGTATTAATAATAATAATAACACTTTATTACACAAAACATCCGCGTATTCCGTAGCTTGAAGTAACTTTTCTACTACTCTAACAGGCCAATCATAATCCCCGTGATTAGCAGGCGGGTTGAGGATAGGTAAGAATAAATTTACCATTCATTCACACTAGTGTGAATGTTTAACCGCATGTGCTGGCTTCTAACTCAACATACGAAAGCATCTCATCAAAATCGGCCCAGAAGTTGCGGTTATAGAGTCGATTGTAAATGTTTACACAGATGAATGCTGCCCTGCAAATGAATGGTAAAATTCTTACCTATCCTCAACCCGCCTGCTAATCATGGGGACTATGATTAGCAGGCGGTTTTTACCGCGAGAAAATACCTCATTCCCACGGGAGAAGCGGTTAACGCGGGTGGAACTGTGGGGCGGAAAGCCAATACCACAAATTACGTACGGCGCGCGGCGCGCTTATACAGATGGTCCACTCGGATCTAAGCGCCATAATCTTCCGAACACATTGATCATTACGTTTACAGGCCGTGTTCGGACCATGCTCGAACTACTCGTAGTCGTCGCTCTCGCGAGTATTAACAATGTATTGGTTTTCGATGTGCTAATAAAATGGATAAGCGTTCTTATTACTGTTGTAGGGTATTTGAATAAAATTACAAACATAAAAATGACGATTACACGCACAGGTATAGATTATATAGATTATACAGATTATACAGAATATACAGATAGAGATTACACGTTTTCAAGGAGTCAACCAAGTTTAGGTAGTTAATTTCAAGGACGGCAGGAGTGGACTTTCTGGAAACTTTTTATTTTGTACTTAGGTATTAAATGTATGGCGATGGTGCCGTGATCGAGCTAGGTGCGGTGTCACGGTGGCGCGTCCGCACAATGCGTCGGTTTTCACGCGTCACCGGGCGGCGCCCGCGCAGACACTTCGCGTATTGTGACGCGCGCGCATAATGCCGCCAGCGCTTATGAGCTGAATCAGAAATTGGAAACCTTTGATATGAATCATCACAATAATGCCACCACATGCCACTATGGAAGTACCTATGCTATCTTGAGAACGAAGGATCACCGCCCTTCGATAGGTCAGTGTTTGGAACATTAATTTTAATATGGCAAGTTTGTTTAGTTTTGAGAGTTTTAGTTTTTATGACTATGACTGTGCACGTGTGCTGAACTGAAACTATTGTAATTTTCTGTGCTTAACTAGAATATAACTAAATTGTGAAGAGTTTGATGTGGTTTCTCATTACCTACTCCCCACCTGCTAACCACAACCTGGAGCTATCGAAGACTGAATCACTACACTTAGTCTGCTTTGTTACCATATCTTCCCAAAAAGAAAAAGAATAATGTAACTTACTAAACTAAGTGAAGTCATGTGATGTTAATATCCTAAAGTTAAAAATAAATACGTTGACTTTATTAGAATCCCATAGTCTTACACTAGCCGTGGGTTCTCCTTGGGTGTAGCCATGGTCTAAGAAACAAGGTCTAGCCATTAGACCACGTGACTGACACGAGCCTACGTCATTTCTACGTCATTTTGCCTATTCATCCTTGTCGAATGCGTGTAGCGTGTAGAGCAAAATGACGTAGGCTTGTGTCAGTCACGTGGTCTAACGGTTAGACCTTGTTTTCTTAGACCATGGGTGTAGCTTATCTACTTTTACTGCGGACGGAGAAAATCGTTTGACATCATCCCACCGAGGGTTACGAGCCTACCCTGAAATCAGGATGAATAGGCCTTAGTCGACCACGCTGGCCCAGTGCGGTTTGGTCAACTTCGCACACAACCCTTGAATTACTTCGCAAGTGTGTGCAGGTTCCATCACAGTGGTTTTACTTTACCATAAGAGCGTCAAATAAACGTACATATGAATTTGATTTCTGATTTCTGAAAACAAATTGTACGTGCCGAAGTTCGAACCCGCAAACTTCCGAATGGAAGTCAACGGCTCTAACCACTAGGCCACCGATGCTCTTCTCCATGATGCCACTATGCAACTATGGAACTACCTATGCTATCTTGAGAACGAAGGACACCGCCCTTCGATAGGTCAGTCTCCTTTGTTCCCATATCTTCCCATAGCACACTAGCCGGGGGTTCTCCTTGGGCACAGAAGAAAATAATAGTACTAACCCGTACAGAAAGGACACTCACCCCCCCGCGCCAAAATGAGTATCCCGCCCGATATAGCGCCCCACGCCCCGCACCCCGCAGGCACCGCAGGACTCTACCGGTTGTGATCGGGGGTGTTTTACATAGCGCCTAGCGCCATTGACTTGTAGTTGATATTCAGTTGTTATTCAAAAACAAGTAGGTTGTCAACATGCGTTTTCTGTATGGAGTGACCGCCCAGTGCCTTGGGTGTAGTATCTATTACTCGTAGGTATTACTGCATGATTACTGCTAACAGGGAAAATAGTTTGAGATGTCATACCATAAACATATTATGTACTAGACTAGCTGACTGTCCACGGCTACGACCGCGTTGCTTTTCGATTTTTTCGTAGTATTTTTTTCTTGTTACTATAGTTTTTTAATTATCCCACGGGAACTTTTTGATTTTCCGCGATTAAAAGTATCCAAAATGTTGACCGGGGATATAAGGTACCACCATGCCAAATTTTATTCAAATCGGTCCAACAGTTTTGGAGATTAGCCCGTACAAACAGAAATACCAAGATTCGTCAAAAGTTTCCGCCCCACGGTTCCGCCCGCGCTTTCAGTCATTCCCGTGGGAATGAGGAATGTCCATCCCCAAGGTCTATTCTATCTCCATATCAAGTTTCATCTAAATCAGTTCAGTGGTTTTGGCGTGAAAGTATAATAAACAGACAGACAGACAGAGTTACTTTCGCATATAATATTTAAGTAGGGAGTAAGGAAGTGGGGATGAAAAGTTGAAAAATATTTTTAAGATTCAGATGGCAAGGTTGTTCAAATTCACGAGTAGGTACTGTGGTGTGCATGCATCCTACATGCTCGCCGCGTTCGTGCTGGCAGCCTCTTTCCGCGTTTGAGCCATTTAATTATGAAAAGCGATAAAGAATTTGAATTGAGTGGCTGCCAACACAGACGGCCGTAGCTCCAGCTACGAGCTGGTCTTTATGTCATGTCCTGAAGAAATATATATTCTCCTTATCAAATTCCATCTTTAATTGTTGAGGAGTAGGATAGCGCTCTCCGAGCGCAACGACGTGATCCTGCCGCCGTGATATGGTGGAGTGCTACAAGAGCCCCACCTTCCTCGCTAGCAAAAGAAGCAAGTGCTCAAGAAAGAAGAAGGACAGCTACGTGATCCCCCAAGATGACGTGTCCCGCACGACGTGAGAAGATGATTTAAACGAAGATGATGGAAGGAGTGAGAAGCGTTGCTGCCGTTATGAAGGCGTCTTTCTGCGGCTGCCACGATGGCGCCATGAATGGACTAAGATGTGTGGAGGAGGTGCATTTGTGATAATAATGCCTAAAGGATGCGTTGATAAAAGCTAAGTCTCTATATTCATTTTATTAGTTGTGTCTAAAGGCTTGGTGAAGTGGCCTTTATGAAGTTTGAAGAGCTTCATGTGATTTGCTGCTAAAAGCAAATATGTTGATGTGATTTTCCGTTGTGTTTTGATGCTGAAGATGTGTTTTAGAAGAGTGCGAAGTGGAGAGACGACGGAAGAGTCGCCGTTTTTGCCTACCTAGTTTGCAGGATTAGAGTAGATAGTGTATTATTGTGTATATATTTTACCAAATTTTTCCATATTAATTCAATTTAATTTAATTTCTTATTATTTTCGTAATTTGATGTAGTCATGGTGATAAGTCCGTTGTTTGGCAAATAATGTCTTTTTGTTTGTGTCATGTCATGAACAAAATGACTCATGACAGTTTTGACGCAATTCCGTCAAAGAAATTGTAAATATCTGAAAATTTAATTTTTGAAATAATTTCATAATATTATCGATAGAAAATAACTAAAATGTAGTAAATATAGGTTAGTTTCTAATATTTCTTATTGTCTTGTAGGATTGGTTAGGATGTATGAGTGTTTTCCTGTGTTAATGCTTTAAAATGTTTCAGATTAACCAAAAAAAAAATAATCAAAAAACTGATGACGAATTTATTATGATGATCGTTTCTGATGTGATGACTCTTCGAGAAAGCTGGACGACTTAAATCTAGATGACCACACACACGGTATGAAGAAGGAAAAACGTGCGCGTTTAGCTAGAATTTGGGTAGTTTTTTTTGGGGTTAATTGGGATGATGCTTAGTTAGGTGTGTTCCGTGACGGAATATTTACTGTCACTCCACATCAAGCACATAGTGCTGTGGAGGAACTTTGGTTGGGTTCATGACTTTGAGTACTCTCGTTACCGGTACCGCAGCTAGGTGAATTCCCACTAATCTTTTCAGAGGATAGGTTGGAGCTGAAGAAAGAAAATAGCTCCCATTCCCATGTCTTGCCCAAAGCTAGGTTTTGTTATTGGTGATAGCCGTGCGCGTTTACTATAAATTCATTTTATTATTTTCTGGTAATTTTGTAGTTCATTGGTCGTCCAACTTTTTCAAATTTATTTCTTTAACCTTTCTTCATTGATTATTTGGTGACTATTGAATTATTAATAACTAGTTAATATTATTTTATTCATAGTATCCGACACAGATAGGTTTAGTAAACTTTTTCGAAATTTTATTGAATGTCTATTTGGATTAACTGTAGACAGACATGCTTGGCTGTGTTGATTCTTTTTTCTGGATGGTTTTTGATCAACTTAGTTGGATAAAAATACAACACCAACTAGCTGGTAGCAGCAGTCAGCTTTTGACATGTCTGTGACTTTGTAATGTTTTTATCCGTCCTTAGGCAGGTAGCTTAGCTTAGGACAGAACTTTGTAACAAAGTATTGTTAAAAAATATTGCAATGGTATTGCAAATTTTTTTTTAACTGTACCGGGCGGGATGTGGTGTGCATGCATCCTACATGCTCGCCGCGTTCGTGCTGGCAGCCTCTTTCCGCGTTTGAGCCATTTAATTATGAAAAGCGATAAAGAATTTGAATTGAGTGGCTGCCAACACAGACGGCCGTAGCTCCAGCTACGAGCTGGTCTTTATCTCATGTTCTTCATCAATAAATAATTTGGAAGTCCAGATCCTCGTTTTATGTGGCGAGGGAAATCTACGACAGGATAGTGCTGCTGACGGCGTTACGTCGTGATAGTACCTACATTATGTTGCGGATAAATAAACAGTATCATTTATGATAAAAATTAAAGATTATATGCCAAGGAAAATACACTGATAAACGAATTTGATAATTTGGGATTTCCTAATTTAATCAATTTTTTAATTTACAACTTGGTAGTAAATATTCGGATCAACTTCTCAAGATTGGCATAGAAATATAATAGTTGATTTAAAGGTACCTGTAATATAACTACGGGGATATTTTTTAATCAGTGCATTTTAGACAGACATAGATTATGAAAAATAAAATAATATAACCTGTTTATTTATTTTTTATATCGCCACTTTACGCACAAAATAGGTGTCAAATTTTGTATGGCGAGAAATTTAATTTGCTCCAAATATCTTGAAACTTGTTTGAAAAAAGTTTGGATATTTACTACTGTAAGGATTTGGATGATACTTAGAATTTAACTAATTTGTACCCTGAATTTATTACATGCTGCGGAAAAGCGAGTGGAAAGCTAGTCTTGAATAAGATAGACTGGGCCCGATTCTACATTACGCTCTGACTTAAATTTAAAAACCATATGGTCCCATTCACGTTCTTATTTAGAGACGTCAGTAGGCTTACTATATACGTAAGAAGCGGCAGGCTCGAAAAGCTGTCAAACGCGACATATTGACAGTACTACTATAGCTCTAATGTCACTATGTCGCGTTTGACAGCTTCTCGAGCTTTTCGCTTCTTACATAGTAAGCCCACTGACATCGATTTTACGCGTAGTTCGCACTAGTTTAGCGGGCATGCGAAAATCCCACCTAAAATTAAGCTAAATTTGAAAGCTGCTCTCTAATTTTAAATATTATCATCGTTCATAAACAATAATTAGATTAATTCATTTCCCATTCTTTTCAATTCCCATTATCACTACATAGTATAAAACAAAGTCGCTTTCTCTGTCCCTATGTCCCTCCCTATGTCCCTCCCTATGTCCCTTTGTACGCTTAAATCTTTAAAACTACGCAACGGATTTTGATGCGGTTTTTTTTAATAGATTGAGTGATTCAAGAGGAAGGTTTATATCTATAATACATGCATAATATATTCAAGAATAACCCACAGTAACCATTTTCCCGTGCGGAGCCGGCCCGGGGCGGGTCGCTAGTAAGGGCGCGTTTAGACGACGCGCGAGGCCGACGCGCGTCCGACGCGCGCGATGGCCGCGCGTTTAGTTACTCTCATAGAATTTCAACTTTATGCCCCAGTTAATAAAACATAAACTTGCTATGAGTGAACAGTTAGAACGCGGTAGCCGCGCGGCGGACGCGCGTCGGACGCGCGTCGGCCTCGCGCGTCGTCTAAACGCGCCCTAACGTTATAATTTTGTCGTCGGATCATTTAACTACAAAGTGGCCAGTTAGGTACTGATAGTGACCCAGATATAGACAATACACATGTATATGTATCCTTGCGGTTCTATCTAGGTTTAAAAATGTAACAATCTATGGTATATATTCAGGAAATGGGCTACTGCGCAGCGTTCACCTATATAACCAACTAGCTTCCCGCCGCGGCTTCGCCCGCGTTAATATTTTTTCTGAATCGTTAATACCCAGCGGTAAAAGTTACCCTATGTTCTTCCGCAAGGTCTATTCTATCTTTGTGCCAACTTCGTCCGCTTTAACCATTTTTCCCGTGGGAATGAGAAATTTGGTAAATCGTAGCCTATGTTATTTCCCAAGGTCTATTCTATCTTTGTGCCAAAATCGATTTAGTAGTTTTGGAGTCTATTCATTATTAGGAATATTTTAGGTATTTTTTCTCACCATGGGTTAGGTACATATTGAAGTTTTAAAAAGGATACCAATTTTTTAAATAAAATGTAGCCTGTGTTACTCAGGGATCATGTATAGCTTTCAATTCCAACTTGAAATAATTTATTAAATCGTTTCAGTAGTTTCTGAGCCTATTCTATTCAAACAAACAAACAATCAAACCTTTCCTATTTATAATATTATTAGTATAGATATAGATATGGACAACAACTAACATGATTAAAATGAATGAAGACTTAAATCTCTATATAATAAAACTGTAGAGGTCGAAAATCTGTACATAGAAAAAAATGCTTAAAATAGATTCTTTTAATTTTTTTTGTTTCTCTGTTTGTCTGTTTGTACGGGCTAATCTCCGAAACTATTAGACCGATTAAAAAGAAATTTTGAATGATGGTACCTTATATCCCCGGTCAACATCTTAGATACTTTTTATCCCGGGAAATTAAAAGAGTTCCCGTGGGATAATTAAAAAACTATAGTAACATATATATTGCTCAGTACATTGTACGCAACCCTTTAACCCTTAATTTGGCATCGTCCGGTGTGATGGGTACTTTTTGTTGCGGACAACTCCTTTTTCCGACGGGATAACACGTCAACGCGAGCAGAGCTGCGGGCGATATAGTAACATAATATATTCAATGTGACTAACATGTTACATGACTAAAAACTTAATATAAGATAATCAGTTAGATTACTAACGTCACGTCTAACTAAAATAATACATTTATCAAACACGATTAGAAGTTAATCGTTTAATTATCTAATTCGTAGTATAAATGGGGCAGGGAAACGCGGAGGTTACCAGTGAAGCGGAGATCGAGCTGAAATATGCGTACTGCATTGATTCTTATTTTGGGACTAACGGCCACTTTGGGTAAGTTGTTTTTAACTTTAACCAAACTATTCTGGTGGGCACAAAATGAAAAGTTTCCAGAAAGTCCACTCCCGCCGTCATTGAAATTAACTACCTAAACTTGGTTGACTCCTTGAAAAACGTGTATCGTCATTATTGTGTTTAAACAGCCAAATACACTACAACAGTAATAAGAACACTTATCCATTTACTTAGCACATCGAAAATCAATACGTTGTTAATAATCGCTAGAGCGACGACTGCACGTGGTCCGAGCATGGTCCGAGCAAGCCTGTAAACGCAATGATCAATGTATGCGTAAGAATATGGCGCTTATTTCCAAGTGGACAATCTGTCTAGGCGCGCCGCGTGCCGTCGCTATACGTAATTTGTGTGGTGGGTGTCGTACTGTGAAAATGGGCAACTGACAACAACCTACCTGCTAACCGTAAAGATTTTGACAAAGGCCTCTTTATAAAGAAGAAAGACGGAGAATAGTTCTGCAGTCCGCATATGATGCTTCCTGTTACTGGCGCGGCGGCGGCTCAATAGACGGATTTCAAAGTCTCTGACTCGCGACCTTCGCCAATTTAATAAGGATCGCATTAAGGAGGCTATTGAGCAGAATAAAGGCTCCAAAGCGTTTGCAAGAGATCTGTCTATTAGGCAAAGCTATTTGACGAAGCTGAAGACTGTGGACGGTAGAACTGTGACATCAAACCCTAAGCTACTAGAAGAAATACAGGAGTTTTATGGACAGCCGTACACGACGACACGGAAACCGGAAGACACTGTACAGAAGACATCCCCGACGTCAGCATGTACAAGATTGGATAGCTCTCAAACAGTTGAAAAACAACCAGGCGCCGGGTGATAACGAAATAACTGCTGAGCTTCTGAAGGCAGGTGGTACACGTCTTAGGCTGCTTTTCCACCAGAGCTGTGCGAGGTAGCTAAGCGGTGTACAAGGAAAAAATCCACCAATAGAATCACTTCATTTTCCTAGCCTCGCTCAGCTCAGCTCTGGTGGAAAAGGGTTTAGCGAAGCGAAGTCATTCTACATACAAAACAAGCGAGAAATGTGTGCGAAGGATGTGTTACGAGGAATGTGTTGCGAGGAATGTGTTGCGAGAAATGTGTGCGAAGGATGTGTTGCGAGGAATGTGTTGCGAGAAGAGAAATGTGCTAGGTACGATATTCGCACTGGCGCGGCGTTCGCGCTGCTCCGCTCCCACTACACCGCACACCCCCCGCTTACACATTTCACAGCTTCGCAACGCATCCTCGCACCGCACATTAATTCGCATTTTGACAGCTCCGCTACACATCCTCGTACGAGACATTTACCTCGCACAGCTCTGGTGGAAACTCCTACACATTTCCACAGCACAGCTACACATCCTCGTACGACACATTTTACTAGCACAGCTCTGGTGGAAAAGCAGCCTTAAAAGCCCTTCAAAAACTGTTTAATTCCGTCATCCTTGAAGGAACAACGCCTCAGGCATGGCTCAGAAGTGTGGTGGTCCTCTTCTTTAAAAAGGGTAATAAAATGCTTTTGAAAAACTACAGACCCATCTCGCTTCTGAGCCATATCTACAAATTGTTTTCGAGATTCATCACAAATCGTCTAGCGCGCAAGTTTGACGACTTTCAGCCTCCAGAACAAGCCGGTCTCCGAAAGGTTTATAATACTAAATAGACCACATCCACACACTGCGGCAGATTATACAGAAAACCGAAGAGTATAACCAGCCATTATGCTTAGCGTTCGTGGACTATGAGAATGCCTTCGATTCGATTGAGACTTGGGTAGTGCTGCAGTTTCTTCAGAGGTGCCAAATTAACTATAGGTATATAGGTATATCGGTGTTGAAGTGTTTGATAGAGAATGCCACTATGTCAGTCCAACTCCAGGATCAGAACTCCAGACCTATCCAGCTACAGCGAGGTGTGAGACAGGGAGACGTTATTTCCCCGAAACTGTTCACCGCTGCACTTTAGGATGTATTTAAGCTTCTGGACTGGGAAGGACAATAAGGCATCAATATGAGTATCAATTGTGAGTACATCACTCACCTTCGGTTTGCCGACGATATCTTGGTCATGGCTGAGTGAGACCTTGGAGGACCTCGGCACAATATTCGATGACCTTAATAGAGTTTCCCAACAAGTGGGTCTGAAGATGAACATGGAGAAGACAAAAGTCATGTCGAACGCCCATTAAGTACCTACTCCAATAAAAGTTCGGGACTCCGCTCTTACAGTTATAGACGTCTACCTGGGAAAAACAGTCCAGTTAGGTAGATCCAATTTCGAGAAGGAGGTCAATGTTCGCTTACGATGGGCCTCATAAGAAGGCTCAGAGTCATCCAAAGAGCGATGGAGAGGGCTATGCTTGGAGTTTACTTGCGTGATCGAATATGGCGCAGGAATGATGAGATCCGCAGGCAAACTAGAGTCACCGACATTGCCCGAAGAATCGCAAACCTTAAGTGGCAGTGGGCGGTGCACATTGCACGTAGAACCAACCGTTGGGGAGAAAAGGTTCTTGAATGGCGGCCACGCGCTGGAAGACGTAGCGTGGGTAGGCCCCCTACAAGGTGGACCGACGATCTGGTGAGGGTCGCGGGAAGCCGCTGGATGCGGGCAGCGCGTGACTAATCATTGTGGAGATCTTTGGGGAGGCCTTTGTCCAGCAGTGGACGTCTACTCGCTGAAACGATTAAACTTAAATTTGAGTCGCAGTCTTTTCTTTCACATGTGAAACGGAAAGGACGGGAGTTGGATGAGTCAAATTTAAAATGAAATAAGAGTGCAATTGTATGTAATACCAGTAGTAGCTAATTTTAAGTCGACTTTTTTTTGCATGCATTCTAAACTATTGCAATTGAAGTTTTAAAATGTTAAGCATCCCTAAAACTGAATTGACTCCTGTCCATTTTGGTTCTTAAAAGCTTGCAAAGGACGTAGCTGAGTGATTGATAGATTTTGTTTTATTTTAGCCCACCCAACCAACCTAGCCAGGCCTAGCGAGCCGAGGATCGTTGGTGGTGATGTGACCACCATCGAAGCGTACCCCTTCGCAGTTGCACTGTTGGCTTCCTCCTCCGGCCTCTGGTACAGCCAGTCCTGCGGTGGCGCTATCCTCAACAACAGATCCGTCCTCACCGCTGCTCACTGTTTCATGTAAGACCCCACTTTGTACCACTCATGGTCTAAGAAAACAAGGTCTAACCGTTAGACCACGTGACTGACACAAGCCTACGTCTTTTTCTCTGTTCATCCTTGTCTATTACACGCATTCGACAAGGATGAATAGGCAAAATGACGTAGAAACGACACATGGTCTAATGGTTAGACCTTGTTTTCTTAGACCATGGTACCACTAATGATTGTGGGAGCTGTAGAAATAGATTTTGAGGTCTATCATCAACCATAGACAATATGAGATTAAAAAACACAGAAAAAAAGCTGGACTAGCGCCGTTTAAACTGGCGTAGACAGGGTGGTCCGTATTGGGCAACATAGATTTAAAAACTAGCCGAGAGAAGAAAAAGATGAACTCGCGTGGAGAGCTTTAGTAGTACGCATTGTTTTTATTTTGTTATAGGAGTCTTAGCCAGTTATGGAATTGGCGAAGCAGAGTGGGTTCCACTTTTGCCAGCAGCGGCGGCACCGTCTTCGACTCACAAGCCTTCATCCACCACCCCAACTTCAATAGAAATACCTTGGACATGGACTTCACCATCCTCCGCATTTCCGGAACCTTCACCTTCGGCAACAGCATTCGTGCTGCCAGCATCGCCGGCGCTAACTACAACTTGGCCGACAACCAAGTAGTCTGGGCTGTCGGATGGGGAACCACTTGCGTAAGTTGAATTATTCCTGTTGGTTTATCAAGGTCCTGGATAACTAAGGATGAACGTTGTTGCTCTTGGTATTCAGAGGCTTTTGACTATTCTAAACAACAGCAGATAAGAATCTACTCACGAACTGAGGATTATTGACAATGGAAAGGTTAAAAGGGATATTTTCTAAAAGCAAGTCTGAATCATGCGTATGGGAGACACTGTTTTCAGTAAAAGCCGAGTCAGGGGAATGAAAGAATTGAAATAGAGCAAAACTAGACATTTACAAATTTTTTGGTTTCTCTGTTTTTTTATTTTGTTTGTACGGGATAATCTCGGAACTCTTCGATCGATTATTTTGCTTTTATTCCTGGTCTACATCTTAGATAGGTAGCTACAATAGTATTTCAATGCCTAGACATGAACATAAAAAATGTAGGTATAATGTTAAATTACTGTTTTGAGTTGTCTGTAAAAAATATATTACATAAATGGCGGAATTTTAGTATTAAACGATAGTCGTCACATAAGTAGGTAATTAACCGGAGAAATGCGAGGTTCATCGTTTAATTGATTGAACCTTGACCTATGTACTGATGAAGAGGCCGACACTGACAGAGCTAACTTCTCAACTTAAAGTTGTGAAAATTGTCGATCCTGTTACGCGACTGGTCCGCATTGTCGTGATTATTTTCAAACTACTAAAATTTCAATAAATCTTTAATCTAACATACATAATTAAACATAGGTATCTAGAACGTTTTTAGATACCCGAAAAACCCAAAATTAGCAAGTTTCATTGAAAAGAATTCACTGATGTGCAAGAGCAAGACTATTAGGCAGAGATTGGAAGCTGCAGGGTTGAGGGGAGCGAAGCCTACGGAGAAAGCTCAGTTATGCGCGGAAAAGTAAAAAATTAACGCGGGTGTAGCCGCGGGCAGACAGCTAGTCTTGAATATTTTATTTAGACGTAGTTGTTAATGTCGGATATGTTCACGACCAGTCGTAACAGTGTACTACCTACTCGAATTAGATTCTCTTTTGAAAGCTACATTAGCCATGATCTCTACGCTGCGGTATTGTTGTTACAAAGGAGAACGCTACTGTCTGTCGCCTGAGTATTGCCTGCAGCCTCGTACAGTAGATTACATGGAAACGGTGCTCAAATTATTTATTTTCCAGTCCGGCTGCAGTCTTTCCGAGCAGCTCCGCCACGTGCAAATCTGGACCGTCAACCAGAACACTTGCGTGAGTCGCTACAACGAGATGCGCTGGACCGTCACCGAAAACATGTTGTGCTCTGGCTGGCTCGACGTCGGCGGTCGCGACCAGTGCCAGGGTGACTCCGGTGGTCCTCTCCTCCACAACAACGTGGTCGTCGGTGTCTGCTCTTGGGGAAACCAGTGCGCCCTCGCGCGCTTCCCCGGCGTCAACGCACGCGTCTCCTCCGCTTCCACCTGGATCGTCGCCAACGCTTAAGCTCGTTGGGTCCAGAGTGATACTTGATATTAACATGTTACCAAAATCTTAATAAATCTGAGACACTTGATTTATGTTATTGTATTTTTTAACTAACTACTCACACCGTGATGTAATCGTCACCTCTCCCTGTTCATAGCCAGATTTTTACCTCTACTTTTCTTTCACTTGATCTAAAAATGTATCTTTTTGTCTTTGTAGTTTTAAAAAACAGTTGTACTTATACAGTATGTGAAACAAGTACAACTGTTTTTTAAAACTACAAGTATAATGGAGTTTCACCAAGCGCCAACAATCGCAAGTATAAATTATATCTGTTTGTACGGGGTGATCTCCGAAACTGTTGGACCGATTTGAAAGAAAACAGCATGGTGGTACCTTATATCCCCGGTCCCCGGTCAACATCTTAGATACTTTTGATTTTCATATATAATGATATTAACAATGAATGACGTGTAGTTACAATAATGTATATGGTGTTTATAATCCAGAAAATGGGCTACTGCGCAGCGTTCACTTATATAACCAACTATCTTCCCGCCGCGGCTTCGCCCGCGTTAATATTTTACCTGGATCGTTAATATTCAGCGGTAAAAGTTAACCTTTGTTCTTGCGCAAGGCCTATATTCTATCTTTGTGACAAGTTTCACCAAAATCGGTTCAATAGTTTTGGAGCCTATTCATTATTAGGAATATTTCAGGTATTTTTTTTACACCATGAGTTACATTATTGTAGTTTTGAAAAGGACACCAATTATTAGGGTTCCGTACCTCAAAAGGAAAAAACGGAACCCTTATAGGATCACTTTGTTGTCCGTCTGTCCGTCCGTCTGTCAAGACCCTTTTTCTCAGGAACGCGTGGAGGTATGAAGCTGAAATTTATATCAATTACTCAGGTCTACTGTCCCTTGAAGCTGTGAAAAAATCAAACTTCTAAGCCAACGCAATCAAAAGATACAGCCGTTTATGCCGCAAATTTTCGACACTTGCAAGGGAATCAAAACCTACAGGGTGCTTCCCGTGAACTCAGAATCTTGAAATTTGGTACGAAGCAACGTCTTATAGCATAGATAAAGGAAAAATTACGAAAACCATAAATTTTTAGTTACATCACATAATATATATTTTTTTAATAATTTTAACCTTACTACCCATTTCCTCATAAACGCGTAGAGTTATTAAATTGAAATTCATACCAAATACTCAGGTCTATAATACCTTTAAGCTGTAACAAAATCAAACTTCTATGTCAACGCAATCAAAAGAAACAGCAATTTAAGCTGCATATTTTGAAACTCGCAAGTACTCGCAAGGGAATCAAAACCTAAAGGGTACTTCCAGTCGACCTAGAATCTTGAAATTTGGCATGAAGCAACGTTTTATAGCACACATAAAGGAAAAATTCCGAAAACCTTAAATTTTTAGTTACATTACAAAATATATATTTTTTAATAAATATAAACTTATTACTTTTTTCCTCATGAACGCGTAGAGCTATCAAGTTGAAATACTTACTTAGTACTTAGTTACTTAAACGATAAAGAGATCTTTGTCTTAAATTTATGCTCCTCCATCTTTCCCCATTGTAATGTTATGAATTTCATTTTGCAATAAGATTACCATAGTTATGACTCGATTGTCGTAATGAACGAACTTTGTAAACCTTGCAGGTTTGTACGGAACCCTCGGTGCGCGAGTCCGACTCGCACTAGGCCGGTTTTTTTTTTGAATAAAATGTAGCCTGTGTTACTCAGGGATCATGTAGCTTCCAACGGTGAAATAATTTATTAAATCGGTTCTGTAGGTTCGGAGCCTATAATATTCTATTCAAACAAACAAACAATCAAACCTTTCCTCTTTATAATATTATTAGTATAGAAGATATAGATATGGACAACAACTAACATGATTAAAATGAATGAAGACTAAATAGATAATAATATGGGACGTCATTGACAATACAACTCTTGCAATCTTCAATATTTGCTTATCATGCCTTAATCATTAATATATACCAAAAATCATGCATCAAATCATCCATAATATCAAATCATCCATAAGATACATAACATTATGGATGATTTGATGTTTGGTTCATATTTAAATTTATTTAGATATTTGGTATGGAGAGTTTGCATCCAGGATTAACCCGATTAACACATTAGAATAGAATATACTTCGTTGCACACAAAAATACAAATACTAAAGTGTACAAAAGGCGGCCTTATTGCTAAGGTAGCAATTTCTACCAGGCAACCCTTTAGGGTACTTATTGTTGCGGGCAATTCCTTTTTCCGACGGGATAACAATATGTCAACGGGAGCGGAGTCGCGGGCGATATAGTATGTGACTAACATGACTAAGAACTTAAGACAATAAATAATAATCAGTTAGATTAACTTAGATTACTAACTTCTAACCAAAATAATACAATTATCAAGCACGATTATGAGATAATCTTTTGATTATCTAATTCGAAGTATAAAATGGGGCAGGGAAACTCAGAAGTCACTAGTGAAGCGGAGATCGAGCTGAAATATGCGTACTGCATTGATTCTTCTTTTGGGAATAACGGCCGCTTTGGGTAAGTTGTTTAACCAAACTACCTATTCTGGTGGGTCTCGTACTGTGAGAATGAGCAACTAACAACAACCTACCTGCTAACCGTAAAGATTTTGACAAAGGCCTCCTTATAAAATGAGAGACCTAAGTCTAGCCACGTCCAGAGGGACTGTTATAGGCTGTTTGTTGCGATCACTGCTTGGCAGTTGGGTTGGGGTTCATAGCGGTTGTTGGTTACGCGCCGTGAACCACACTGCATTTTTCTATTTTAAATATAAGCAAGCAAGCAAACGAGTAATGGAAGGATGGATGTTAGTTTGTTTATTATCTTAACACGTTGTTTATTATCTAAGACGCCGGGAAGACGTTGTGGCGGCACGAAGTTCGCCGGGTCCGATAGTAAATAATATATTAAAGTTGACATGTTAAAGATAGTAAAGTTATTTTATACACTCACTAACTCTACAAATTTCGAAGAATTGAATCCGTCATTGTTGTTATTTTGATACAACAGCGCCGCGCGTGGACAGATTAGGAAACGATTAGACAATTTGCCTTTTTAAAAAAATTAAGTCGCAGTCTTTTCTTTCACATGGGAAAATATAAGGGACGGGAGTTGGATGAGTCTAATTTTAAATTATATAAGAGTGCAACTGATACAGACATAGCTAATTTGAAACTATTGCGATCGACGACGTGTTACAATGTTGAGCATCCCTAAAACTCAATTGACTCCTGTCCCTTTTGGTTCTTAAAAGCTTGCAAAGGACGTAGCTGAGTGATTGATAGATTTTGTTTTATTTTAGCCCACCCAACCAACCCAGCCAGGCCTAGCGAGCCGAGGATCGTTGGTGGTAGCGTGACCACCATCGAAGAGTACCCCATGATGGTTGCGCTGCTGGTTTCCTCCAACGGCATTACGTACAGCCAGTCCTGCGGTGGCTCTGTCATCAACAACAGATCAGTCCTTACCGCTGCTCACTGTTTCATGTAAGACGACACATTGTACCACTAATGATTGTGGAAGCTGTAGGTCTAGATTTTGAGGTCTATCATCAACCATGGATAATATTAGAAAAAATAATACAAAAAAAGCTGGACTAGTGCCGTTTAAACTTGCGTAGACAGGTTGGGCCGTATTGGGCAACATAGATTTAAAAACTAGCCGAGAGAAGAAAAATATGGACTCGCGTGTAGAGGCTTTAGTAGTACCAGTACGCATTGTTTTTATTTTATTTTAGACGTAACAACCAGTTATGGCATTGGCGAAGCAGAGTGGGTTCCACTTTTGCCAGCAGCGGCGGCGCCATCTTCGACTCCCAAACCTTCATCCACCACCCCAACTTCAATACTAACAGCTTGGACATGGACTTCACCATCATCCGCATCTCTGGAACCTTCACATTCGGCAACAGCATTCGTGCTGCCAGCATTGCCGGCTCTAACTACAACTTGGCCGACAACCAAGTAGTCTGGGCTGCCGGATGGGGAACCACTTGCGTAAGTTGAATGATTCCTGTTGATTCATCAAGGTCCTGGATAGCTAAGGACGGACGTAGTTGCTCTTGGTATTCAAATGCCTTTGACTATTCTAAACAACTAGGTACCTACAGATAAGAATCTACTCATGAACTGAGGATTATTGATAATGACAATATTAAAAGAGATGTTTTCTAAAAGCAAGTCTGAATCATACGTATGGGAGACATTGTTTTCCAGAGTTGTACAGGGGCAAAACTATTCAGTAGAAATTTGATGCCAGGGGGTTAAGGGGTCTTCGCCCCCTTCACGAAGAATGCCCTGATGTTCAGGGGCAAGACTTTTAGGCAGAAATTGGAAGCTACGGGGTTGAGGGGGGCGAAGCCAACAGAGAAAGCTCAGTTATGCGCGGAAAAGTAAAAAATTAACGCGGGTGTAGCCGCGGGCAGACAGCTAGTCTTGAATATTTTATTTAGACGTAGTTGTTAACGGATATGTTCACGACCAGTCTTAACAGTGTACTACTCGAATTAGATTCCCTTTTGAAAGCTACAATAGCCATGATCTCTACGCTGCTGTATTGTTGTTACAAAGGAGAACGCTACTGTCTGTCGCCTGAGCATTGCCTGCAGCCTCGTACAGTAGATTACATGGAAACGGTGCTCAAATTATTTATTTTCCAGTCCGGCTGCAGTCTTTCCGAGCAGCTCCGCCACGTGCAAATCTGGACCGTCAACCAGAACACTTGCGTGAGTCGCTACAACGAGCTGCGCTGGACCGTCACCGCCAACATGTTGTGCTCCGGCTGGCTCGACGTCGGCGGTCGCGACCAGTGCCAGGGTGACTCCGGCGGTCCTCTCCTCCACAACAACGTGGTCGTCGGCGTCTGCTCCTGGGGAAACCAGTGCGCCCTCGCGCGCTTCCCCGGCGTCAACGCGCGTGTCTCCTCCGCTGCCAACTGGATCGTCGCTAACGCTTAAGTGCTTTGGGTCCAGATCCAGAGTGATACTTGATATTAATATGTTACGAATGTCATAATAAATCTGAGATTAATTTATTTTGTTGTATTTTTTAACTGACTACTCAAACTCTGAACAATAAAAATATTCTTATTTTTCTAAAATAACCAAATTCTATTTCAATTTACTCAAAATTTAAGAGCAAGGCTCTTGTCCGTGGGGTAGTCGCCACCTATCCCTGTTCATAGCCAGCTCCATTACTTCCTGATGACGACGACATGGTCTCTACTTTTTCTTTCACTTGATCTAAAAATGTAAGTACGTCTTAGTCTTCCACGTCCTCACCTGTTTTCTATCTTTCCCTCTATTTTTGTTTTGAAAGGTTGTCATGTCGTACGAGATGTCCCAACACTTTCCCTCTTCAGTTTTCCATGGTCCTTAACAAATTTAGTTTTTTTCGTACCATCTCTAGAACCTCTTCAATAGTCCTTCTTTCTGTCCAACTCTCTCATCATTCGTCTCCAACACTACATTTCAAATGCCTCAAGTCTCTGTCTATCCCTCCGTGTCAGAGTCCAGGTCTCGCTGCCATAAAGCGCAATGCTCCAGATATATGTTTTTATTAGGCGTTCTCTTATGTGAGTTGAAATGTTTGCTTTAAGTAGATTTCAACACTTATGTTAGATTCTCATAGAAATGGTCTTTGAAATCAAAGCTCCATTCATCCATAATAAAGTCGAAGGCTTCTTTCTATCACACTTAATAATACATTGCACTTGTCACTACTTTTCAGTAAAATGTTATTTATAGGCTTCTAAAAGATCTCGATTGAAACATTGTTGATAACTTGCCATGATATAATTATTAAAATGAGTATACGTGTAGTAATACATACCTACACACACACACAAAAAGTTAAATTACGTACATTAAGAAGTAAAAAGATTAGTAAAACTATATTTTATTCTGTTATATCTTGAAAGTGGGTTTAGAATTAAAATGAAGCAAATTTAAAGGCAGTCTCATCTATACATTTCATAACCTAAAGCTTGATATTTATTGTTTTGGATTGGATTATGACGAAATCAGCACTTTCCTTTTTACGCATCGAAACAAAATCATCGTATGAATAACAAAAACAAATTTGAATAATTCTTATAACAGCATGTTCATTAGAGCAATAAATTCCGATAAGGACGCGTCCACAATGGCCCGAAATGATGTCCGCGCGGGCAGGAAGCAGGTCGCCGTTGATATTTATTTATTGGGCCTGATTTATGCGTGTGCGTCGATCGTGAGGGAGCGGCTTGATGTCGCGCTCTGGCGGTTGTGACCTGCGCAGATGACGGAGTTTCGGAAGTGGCATCGTTAAACGTTTTGAATGCATTTTATGCCGAGTTAATGCTGTTTAGTTCAATAAACACCAACACAAAAATAATACCAATAAAAACTTATTATATTGTAATTGGTTATTAAAATTTTCAGTATTTTTTGAATTGTAAATATAGTACGAAAAATATAGCAGCTTTGTTGGATTTACTGTTAAGATAGCAAGAACAAAAACAATACACCTATTTTTTAAATAATTAAACTACTCCTTTGCAATATCTATCAGAGCTAAAAAGAGTGATGTAATTCACAAAATAGTTCGCTTTTATTACAAAAAAACTTAAGTAAATGATTTAACGAATATTTACCTATCTGGCACACCAAAATCGATTGCATTGGCAGCCAGATCCAGTGAACCATATATTAGGTGTAGCAGAGCGTCAGTTTTCACGCGCGGCTGCCGCTATTAATATTCAAATTGGCGCGATCTGTCGCCGCTCCGGTCACGCCGCGCGCCCGCGCCGATGCCCGCTGTAGTGTGGACGCGCCACTATAATTTATCTTTAAACAATGCTATGTCATTTTTTTTCTTGTTCGTTAACAGCTCATAATATATGTCCCCACCGAGGGGCTCGAGCCTACCCTAATACCAGGGTGAATAGGCGTTAGTCGACCACGCTGGCCCAGTGCAGGTTGGTCTACTTCACAAGTAAACAAGTTCACACAACCTTTGAATTTCTTCGCAGGTGTGTACAGGTTTCCTCACGATGTTTTCCTTCACCGTAAGAGCGTGTACATATGAATTTTCTGATTGACACGAGCTACGTCATTTTGCCTATTCATCCTTGTCGAATGCGTGTAATAGACAAGGATGAACAGCGCAAAATGACGTAGGCTCGTGTCAGTCACGTGGTCTAAATGCAAGACCTTGTTTTCTTAGACCATGGTCTTAAGCATGGGAAACGGTAGTGTCCTCCCTGGTCTAACTAACCGTTAGTAAGGCTCGGTCCTAATTCGGACTCACTATACAGCCAGGTATGGAACCGCACGTAGATCGGTTGGAACTTGAACATTCATTAGTTCAAATTGTTTTGTTTTTAGAAGTACACATAATAATGCGCGTTCAAATTATTTTGTACCACTCAGAAAAGCAGCGTAGTTGAGGACCATATTATAGAGACGAAGCATATTATAGTTCGGATGATAAAATTGTGGTGCAAAATTCACCTTTCTTGGTTTTCGATTTTATATTATCTTTGTATTAATTACCTAACTATTATATGCTTCGCCACTATGTAGTATAGAAAGTAGGTAGTAAAAGTAAGTAGGTAGTAAGTGCACACAAAATGACTTAGGACGAAAGACCTTGCTACCCATAGCACATGGTATCCTAGTTTGGGGGCTAGGCACACTTTTGTAAGATATTTGTGTTGTAAATAAAAACATTTTTTTTACCTGAAGCTGGAGAATCATGTATGAAATCTACTTAAATTTTAATATTAGGCTAACTTACCTTTGCTTTCCATTTAGACTCTTCTGAAAAAAATGTTTTAGTGTCAGTAAAACAGAAAGTATTTCATAAATCAAAACAAAGATTCATCTGGGATTTGATGTCGTTCACATCAAATTCCAGCTATCCCATTCACCCAGCTGTTTAGCTCACCCCACAGTCCCGACTCGCCCCGTCCGATTCGTCACGCCACATATTCGTACGATATTGCCCAATAGATGTTCGGTAAGATTTACCGCAGTGTCCGCATCACTTATCAAAATTAAACATCTTTGGGGGACCATTCGCGAGTTGCTTTTACGACTGCTTATTTGGGTTGCGAATAAAATTTCATTGTCACTTATTAAAGAAAACTTTAATGTCAATATATCTAGCCACCTAGACAGAGGTAGAGGTACCTACCTACTAGGTTCGTAATCGTACAAACATTTAGCGTAATGTGATTTTGTTCAAGAAATTTCTTTTGCTATATTCGTAAAATATTTTTGTTATTTTGCATTGACCAGTAATAAAAAAACAATAGACACTTTTGCATTTATTGTTCACTCTTTGAAATAGGCCGATTAGTGACTTTGGCATTGGCCAGCGTAAAAAAATAAAAAAGCAAATCCAATTGGAACCACTCTGCATGTACAGACGAATTACGAGCGCAGGATTTATACTTCCACAGCGCCATAAGTCGCTTCACCCTTCACGTGCTCTGTCCGTCGCCTGCGCAGCCCGCAAGTACATCGATCTGCGTCGGCGTCTCAGATCCATTGAAAACTATAGATGGTGCGTATAGAGGGAAATAGGAAGATAAGACGTCACAGGTGCGTAAAGACGCGTAGTGGTAGTATTATTATTGATAAAAAAATATTTAATTAATAATGAATACTAATATGTACTTAGCTATTTGTTCTAATATGGATTAAAATTGGTACTTATTGAATCAAAAACTATTCTGTTAAAATCAAATGTTTTTTTAATAAAAAAATATATTCTAAATAATTTCATCAGTATATAAGTTTAAAACAAAAAAAAATGTAAAAAGCTTTGTTCAAACTAGCCAACCTTAGTTTGAACAAAGCTTTTTACTTTTTTTTTCTTGTCTTTCAAACTCTACATTTTCGTACCTACATTCTGTCGTACCCACACAAAGTTCTTATCGACACTATTATTTAAAAGCGAAGTGCGGCTTTTTCCCACCTCCCTACTTGCAAAACCAAAAAAAGTTTTGTTATGATGACAAAATAAATTAGCTTTATAATTAAATAAAAAGTGACATTTAAAGTATTTGATATAATATTCTTTAAAAAAATCTTGCCTCCCTTTTTTATTCCCCAATGCATCTAGTTCTTTTTGTCAACTGAGGCGAGCGTCGCCAAAAAACAGAAAGTAATTTTTACTCCAATCAATCAGCCGAAGAAGCCTGTTTCTGCGGTAATTCGCTAGAATTCCACCAGAGATTTAGTGTCCAGTCGCGTGCTAAGTCGACGCCGATATAATGAGAACCGCTCATTGTCAGACCCTAAAAAGAGCACATAAATAACCAAATGAGAATGGAAAAAGGGCAAAAATGGTGGAATAAAGGAAGCTCCAATTCAAAGGCGCCGAAAGGGGATAATTCGTCGGGGATATGCACCAATTGTCACTGTTTTGCTCGATTTTTTGCGCCGTGACAGCCTGGGAAGGCGACAACTGTGACAGGGGAATAGGTGGCTAGAAGTGAATTTTTGGGTTAGACCTATTATTAAGCATTTAAAAAATATAGTCGTTAATTTATCTTTGAGCCAGGAGCTTCTTTTTAAATAATGTTGTTTGTAGATAAGACCTTTTTGGGCATTTCTTTATTTATTATTTATTTATTTTATTTTATTTATAATATAATCCAATCCACCAGATAATAGATGCCTACCTAGCAACAAATCAGTCGAATCACGCCGATTTTGGAGAAAATAAATTTAGCACAAAATAGTTTAGAATTACTGCTTGATATTAGGAAAGCTTATTTGATCCTTAAATTTCCTATATAAGAGCTGAAAAAGAAATGTGTATAAAATCCTTTAACACTCACTGAGCGAGCGGGGTATATTGGTATTTGGGGTCAGTGGAACATTTTTGAGATGTCTCCTTTATTTCCATTTTTAACCCCCGACGAAAAAGAGGGGTGTTATAAGTTTGACGTGTGTATCTCCGGATGCGCCGATTTTAATTCAGTTTTTTTTGTATGCAAGGTATTACAATCAAGAGTCTATCTAAGCTATGATCCAAGAAAATATCTTCAGCCATTTGAAGATTATCAGCTCTTTTCTAGTTGTTGAAAGGATCAAGTTGCGGTTTTGTGGCGGGGGTTATTTATATTCAAACTAGCTTTCCGCCCCGCGGCTGCGCCCGCGCTAACAGATTTTCCCGTGGGAATGAGGTGTTTTCCCGCGGTAAAAAGTAGCCTATATCCGTCCCCAAGGTCTATTCTATCTCCATACCAAGCTTCATTAAAATCGGTTCAGTGGTTTTGGCGTGAAAGCGTAACAGACAGAGTTACTTTCGGATTTATAATATTAGTAGGGATTTAATGTTATCTAAGACGCTTCTACCAGTCTGTGTTCTGTGTCCCACAGCCGTGCGCGAGCGCAGGCGTCGGCGGGGCGAACTGCTGACACACTCACTTTAAGGCCTTCATTAAACCAAGTGCAAGGGAATGTTCAGGCCCTAAATTGCTGCTTAGGCATTGATAGACTGACCTGTGGACGGTCAATGTATTTTAAAGTAAGTGAGCTTTAAAATAGTATTTACTTTTTGAACAGATGCCGTCTGTTAGAAAACTTTTTTAAAGTCAATCAAGACTAGTAGTAGACTATACTATACTATAATTGTTGTGTTTTCTTACTGAGAAAGAGCAATTTCTTCTAAGAAAATTAAATTCACAGCATAGAAGTAAACAATATTACTACCCTCGCCCCCCACAGGACAATGTTTGTTATAGTTCCATAAGTGGACAGAAATAAACAGGATTCAGCCAGTGCAGTAAAAGCGGAGATATGATCGGACCGCAAGCCAGTGTCATTTATTACAACTACCCCACTACTGCCACTACGCCGCCCAAGCGATTCGCCACAAGCCGATCCGTGTCCGATTGACAAATAAAAACGCTTGCATCTTATACTTAGCTCTACACTACAATGGGCTTTGTTTTTTACACTGTTTATGTCGTCTGTTATTTAAAACTCTGTTACAGAATAAAAGGCTTTATTATATTATTATTATTATGTCGTCTGTTAGCGTATACTATCTAAAAATCGAAGAGAAAATTGGAAATCTTTAAGATCTTATTGGCTATCCGGGCCACACAGGCGAACTACCAAAGCTCAATAATTTTCATTTTTCATGTTGTTTTTTTGTATGTCCAGCTTTCCCTCCTGCGGATCAACCTTTTTAACAGTTGACTTATTTTTCCGTAGACTGTGTTTTAAGTGTGATAATAACCAGCTTATCTAGATTTGTAATCTAGGGTACTATTTATCCGAATCTGATCAGTAAAACGGAACATATAGTAAGATTGACACACCAAAAAGGTTAATGTTAGTGTAATTCCGTATTAGATTAAGTATTAAAAATATTTCAATAAAAATATATTAAAAGTTTCAAAAATATATTTAAAATCATTTACTTAATATACAAGACATAGAAACATTAATTCTAAATGAAGAATAAATAAACGTATTCACTTTTAAAGTTCTCCTAAATATTGCTGTCTTATTAGTCTATTGTGTAGATCAAATAATTTAATACAAGCGACAATAAATGTCCAAATATTTGTCGCGGCTCTGGTCAAATATAGCCGTGACTAAACAGATTATATTAGTTGTGTGTGCCAGAATTGGCCCCCGGGGTGGGTCAAAGTAACCCCAAGATAGTACTTGTCGTTGTATAACTGTAATCTTCGTGGTCGACTGGTAAAAAGCTCGTTTCAAATTATGGAGGTTCCGGGTTCGTATCCCGGTTGGGAACTTGTCGAATAAATATAACTTTTTTCTGAGCTTGGTTAAAACATTTCAGGATGAATGGTGATTGTTCGAAAAGAAAGATAATTTCGTGTTTCGGAAGGGCGGACACCTAGTCTATACTAAAATATAATTTGTTTGTTTGTTTGCATCGAATAGGCTCCGAAACTACTGAACCGTTAAGAAGCTACATAATCCCAGAGTGAGGCTATATTTTACTTTCAAAAACAGTAGGGATCCTTACTAAAACTTCAATAATGTAACCCAAGGTGTAAAAAAAAGACTAAAATATTCCTAATAATTGAAGAGGCTCCGAAATTACTGAACCGATTTTGGTGAAACTTGACACAAAGATAGAATAGATATTAGGAAAGTACAGATGCAACGATTTACCGTTTGAAAATTTAAAAATTGTGAAAGCGGGCGAAGTTGGCACAAAGATAGAATAGACCTTGCGGAAGAGCATAGGCTAACTTTTACCACGGGAAAGTTCCTCATAACCATGGGAAACACTTTTAACGCGGGCGGAGCCGCGGCTGGAAGCTAGTATTAATTAGATAAATGTGTCGTTCCACATGCAAAGGTACTTTATGGTCGGTATTAAGTTATGCATATCCCTGTAATCTGCAACTCGTAAGCTATTAAATTATAAAATTACTAGCGACCCGCCTCGGCTCCGCACGGGAAAATGGTTATTGTGGGTTATCCTTAAGTATATTACGCATGTATTATCCATAATAAACCTTCCTCTTGAATCACTCTATCTATAAAAATTTACCGCATCAAAATCCGTTGCGTAGTTTTTAAGATTTAAGCATACATAGGGATATAGGGACATAGGGACAGAGAAAGCGACTTTGTTTTATACTATGTAGTGATTATCTTTGTGCTAAAACCCGCCATCACAAATAGGTATGTATTTCGTGACGAAACAAGCAGTTGGAGATAGTCTTGTCACGCAGCATCACGTTGATGTGATCATCACGAGCACGACTGCGACACACGACTGCGTGACACGTGACACTCTGGGTGCTCCTTTTAACCGACTTCAAAGAAAAGAGGAGATTTTCAATTCGAATGTAAGACTGCTTACAGACGAGTGGCACTTGGTTATTTATTTATTTATTTAACACTAGCTTTGCGCTGCGGTTCCGCCCGCGTTAACAGTTTTTCCCGTGGGAATCAGGCGTTTTCCCGCAATAAAAGGTAGCCTATGTTACTTAGGGTGAATGTAGCTTTCTAATGGTGACAGAATTTTTGAAATCGGTTCAGTAGTTTTTGAGTTTATTCATTACAAACATACACACAAAAGTACAAATCTTTCCTCTTTATAATATTAGTATGAAGTATGATAGTATGATTTAACATAACCTATACATCAGAATAACACACAGCCCACCTTTTACCGCGGGAAAATCCTTATTCCCACAGAAAATCTTTTAGCGAGGGCGGAGCCGCGGGGCGGAAACCTAGTTTCTTCTCATTCCAATTCCCCCGTAATCAATTTTAGTTCGTGTGCACAGTTCACAGATATCTCGGTGCAGGATCACGTGACGCGTGCCTAGAATTAGCTGTAGTGAAGTGGCGTTCCCGGGAATATTCCCACACTAGGAATGCTAATTTCCGTTTGAGGCCAACTAGGACGAGTCAATGAGATCTTTAGGCTGCTTTTCCACCAGAGCTGTGCTAGGTAGCTAAGCGGTGTGCGAGGAAAAAATCCACCAATACAATCACTAGGCTAGGAAAATAAAGTGATTCTATTGGTGGATTTTTTCCTCGCACACCGCTTAGCTACCTAGCACAGCTCTGGTGGAAAAGCAGCCTAAGGGTCGGTCGGGTCGTTAGGTATGTAACCAGAAACACCAACCCGGTCTACCACATAATTATAGCCAGCTTGAACACTTGTTACTTAATTATCAACTTTTTAATGTGATTGTGATTGGTTACTGCGATTTTTTTTTTTGAATTGACATATGCTTGCGTCGAAAAGGTACGACCAATCAAGCTTCACCGGACTTGGGTTATCGCGATACAAGTCTTGAGCTTAGTGCGAGAATCAAAGTATTATGTGATTTGAATAAAGTGAAATTGAAATTGAAATTGAATTGAAGTGAAATTGAAATTTAACAACAAAAGTTGGAAATATTCTTGCGAACGCAAATTTCCCGGGAATGGTGGGAATATTCCCGGAAACGGCACATCCTTAGCTGTGATGCTGCGTGCACTCCTGCGCAGACGCGGCGGCGCGTCGGGTGGCCATCTATTCCTGGCGCTCTGAGACACAAGATGGAGTCGCGATACGCCAAATTAATGGCCCCACAACTGATAGCGGTTTGAGAAACTGATATCATCTGGTGGAAATAGATTTGATGAGTGCAGTCAAGTTGGTTGCGGATTCTACTTGTGTTTAGGTATGTGAAGATATAGCTTCGGTGACCAAGTTGCTAGGGCCTTTGTCTTGTAATATTAGGGAGGCGTGGCCAGAAAAGAATACCTATGTAACTGACTTAACTGAGTGATCTTTTTTTCTTTAGCGTGTTTCCTTCGAGGTTAACCTACCTTACAAACCCTAGTGTTAGAATAATTGAGCTGCCTATGGCTTCTGACATGGCTCATGCAACGACTACTTACATCCGTGGATAGTAACCGGCACCAACGGCTTTACGTGCCTTCCGAAGCACGGAATCATTTTCCTTTTCGGACAATCAGGTGATTCAGCCTGCAATGTCGAAATCTAACTGGGGAAAGTCTCACAAAGTGATATTTTCGAACCCGGAACCTCCGTAACGTCAGTTTTTGACCACTCGAGCCTCCGTGCTGCCATGAAAATTATACTAAAGTTACAAATGAATACTTTAACTTTGGGGTATAGGCCACGGTAAAAGCCTTGGCACTTATAGGTATGTATGAGCTTGCCTGTATTATGTACTAGCGACCCGCCCCGGCTCCGCATGGGAAAATGGTTATTGTGGGTTATCCTTAAGTATATTATGCATTTATTATACATATAAACCTTTCTCTTGAATCACTCTATCTATTAAAGGAAACCGCATCAGAATCCGTTGCGTATTTTAAAGATTTCAGCATACATAGGGACATAGGGACAGAGAAAGCGACTTTTTTTTATACTATGTAGTGATGTGTGTGTCTTATAATATATGTTTTTTCTTTTCATTTCTTACGCTAAGTACGTTTATTCAACGCTCTTGCGGTGAAGGAAAACATCATGAAGGAACCTGCACATTACGTGGAAGAAATTCATAGGTTGTAAAACAACTTCGGAAATTATCTTATAACAGAATAAGTACTTTACTACTAATATACTCTTTTCAATTTAAAACGGAAATTATAAAAAATAAAACATTATTAATGTATTCTTCCACACGTCTTTCGTCAATTGTTTTGAAAATGGAAGGTCGCATACAAAGCGATATTTCGGAGAATCTAATCGGCCTCTAATTTAGATAGAACTGTCATCCTGTTCACTCTAGAATCACGAACAAAATTCTAAAAATCCGAATTCTGGCAAGCATAGCTTAATTTTATTATCATCGTAAACAATTCTATAAAAGTTTTATAAACAGTGTTAATTTTTATTTTTTTAATTATTTATTTCAACCTAATCAAATAACAATTTTTTCTAGTTGATACGATGAACCAATAGGCGTAGACGTGGACGGCCGCGTAGGAGATGGCGGGACGAGCTTGATAGCTACTTAAAAGACTGGTCAGAAGTAGCTCAGGACAGGGAGCAGTGGAAGAAAAAGAGGGAGGCCTTTGCCCAGCAGTGGGACAGTTTAGGCTAGATAAGATAAGATACGATGAAATGTAAATAACAAGTAATACGACAAGGATGAAGCAATGAAGGATAGCAATGATTTTTTCTTTTTTTTTCCAGAGAAAAATAACTCCAAGCCAATTAAGCTACGCTATGTAAAACATACGCCAAGCATTGATTGGTTTATTTCAGCATAAACGTTCCTTTATATTAAACGTCGTTATTTGAAAATGGAATTGTATGTTTACATATTTTTTAATAATTTATTCAGACTACAAATAATAGGTCCACTTTGTTAGTAAAGACTTAAAATTTATGTTAGTACGATTTAGACTGGAAAAAATACCTGAGAGAAGTGTGTATAATTATGTAAGTGCCAGAATCAGTAGCAATGCCAGTTAAATGATGAATAATGCATGTTTAGTGCAGTTTTCGGTAATGTCTGTTTTAATGTACAGCGATTTGAATAGAAACCACCTTCATTGCATCATCCTTGTCGTATTGTTGCGACTTCATATAGTGACTACTATGATTCATCGTATCTACTAGAAAATGTACTGTATCATTTTGATTGATATTTTGCTGTTCAGACAATCAGGTGATTCAAACCGCTACGTCCTTAACAAAACTTGTTGCCAAAGCTCCCAAAATCCCAAAATTTCCCAAATTCAAAAAATTCAAAATTCAAAAAGTTTTTATTCGAAGTAAGATTTACTCCAATATTGTTAGTGTAGGTATATTAATTACTCCAATATTGTTTCTTGTCAATTTTTGATTAAAAGTTGATTCAGAAGTCGACGAAAGGGCTTCAATTACAACTCAAAAAGGAAACAATACAATTCAAAAAGGAAATTTAAAACGATGTTATTTGATCTAATGTAATAAATTATATATAATTTTATATTTATAGGTTTTGTTTAGGAACATTTAATTAAGTAATTGTGCGTAGCGCCAACAAACTGTTACCTACAGTTTGGCGCGCAACATTGTAAATATAACTATGTTAACATGTTCTTGGAAAATAAATAAATAAATAATAATAATTCAACAAGCGTTACATTACATGTGATATCACTCTGATAACATTTATTAACCGACTTCAAAAAAGGAGGAGGTTCTCAATTCGACGCGTATGTATTTTTTTGTGTGTTTGTTATATATGTTACGGCTAAAGATAGATGTGAACATAAACTTAAGATTAGCCGGCTAAACTTAGGTTTATCTTTGAGGAGCGGCTAATGTTAGTTTCTTCTATCTTTAGCCGGCTAAACTTAAGTTTAGCCGCCGTCCTTCGGCTAAATATGAATAAGCAAATAAAAAAATGATAGATAGGTAATGTTTTCTTTAAGCCACAATTTTTCTTATTAAAACAATCAGTCTCATTGTTCATTAGAAATACCTATATAGGCATATAAAAATACAAAAATCAAACAAACCTTAGTAGGTATCATTGAAACTAATTGTTGATTGTTGTAATGCAAATTGTAGTGATAATTTCAATTTTGAAATATTTTGTTCCTAATTCATAACGTAAATCTTCTTCGTTATGAATTAGGAACAAAATATTTCAAAATTGAAATTATCACTACAATTTGCATTACAACAATCAACAATTAGTTTCAATGATACCTACTAAGGTATAAAAAAAAACAATCAGCCTCATTATAAATATTAAAATTAAAAACAAACACATCGTCCCCCAACCGACCACTTCACCCCCTCTTCGCCCGCGCGCGTCTATGGAATACATTTTTAGCCGCTTCGGGTCGGATAATGTGCAGATTATACGGCTAAAGATGAAATAACTGGACGCAATTTTATATTTTATCGAACATTAGCCGCTCCTCAAAGATAAACCTAAGTTTAGCCGGCTAATTTTAAGTTTATGTTCACACCTGTCTTTAGCCGTAACATATATACAAGATATCCCCGGCAAATTGTGAACAGATTTTAAAAATATATTTTTTAATCGACCTGGTTTACTTTCACGGTGTTCCCATTAAAATTTCGCTATGATCGGATGATGAAATTTGAAGATGTGAGGAAAATAACTCTTCAATCGATTTCAACAATTTTTATTATTGAATTGTTTTTTAACTAAATGGGAAACGACATTATAAACTAACAAACACTATAAAGCTGAATGTGTCTGTTTTAACTCTGAAATAACATTAAATTAAAAATTTAAATAACATCTGCCATATAATCGTTACTTGATCCTTTCAACAACTAGAAATGAGCTCAAATGGCTGCAGATATTTTTTGGTTTATAACTAAGAACAAACAAAAAAAACTAGATCAAAATCGGAGCATCCGTTTAGGATCTACGATGCCACAGACAGACAGACACGTCAATCTTATAACAAAACTCTTTTTCGTCGGGGGTTAAAAAAAGCAAGCCTCAACATTTTAAAATGACACTTTATAAAGCTTCCTCGATACATCAAGTTTAATGATAAAAACTCGACACCGAACGCAGTCCTGTCTTAAAACATCCGTTTAAATCCGCCACCGGTGCTGAAGACGCCAAAACGTCGAAGGAATTGACGAAAATTCATAAGTTTTTGCGTCGACCGCAGATAAAATGCGAAAACGGCCAAATGGATTTTTTTGCCAACAAGAAAACGGCTAAATCGAAATAACTGGTTGGTTTAAAAAGCAATACTTTACGTGCTCTGAAAATTGTAATAACTTTTACAGTCTCCCCCGCATTTGGAAACTAGGCTGTGAAACCAGTTACAATTACCCTTTACCCTTCAGGTACCAATTACTCTTCCCTTCAGGTAACAATACCCATACCCCCCGGCGGGGGCGCGGCCAAAACCGAAATCAAAACTAATAATCAGAGACGGAGCCCCTCAGGCGACGTCTCCTTCACGATGATTTTCCGTATCGACGCGCTAGGCCTAGGTTCGAGGCTCCCTTGAGCCGCCCCTAGACGCGTTGGTACATGACTACATTTTCGGGTAGAGCCATCCGCTCCCCCGCACCAGCCCCTCTAACATGCCCGGTCCACGCGTGACAGAATTATTTTGTCGTGCCTATTCTCTTATCCTATTGGAGGATATTTCAATATGGCGGATTTTTTGACAGTTAAATGTGCGACAAACTTTTGTCATAGCACTGCATGTTACGGGGTCAGGTTAACCTCGAAACCCACATGATAAGCAATCATTAATATTTCGATGCCTCGAACTTCCTGATCGAGAACAGAAGTTGCTAAGATTTTTTATGGAAAACTGTTTTTCAATGTCATTTCCAACCTAAAAATAAAACGTAGCACTTTCTTGACTAGGGTTTGATATTGGCCGAGACGGCTTCACACCTATAGTTTCAGAGTGTGGATACTGCCTGCGTCTGCGCAGATTAATTGCGGCACCTGACCGACGGCCGCGCGACATTCTACCGGCCTTTGTCGACGCGCCACCACAGAATGGAAACACTGGAAGTACCTACAACCACAGAATACCAAATCTTCTTCTTCTTATCGAGTTTTTTTTAATTGACCTATGCTTGTGTCGGAAAAGTACGACGGATCAAGCTAAAAAGCATTCTTATCGAGTGGGTTTCGAGGTTAATCTACCTCACAAACCCTGGTGTCGGAATTGTTGAGCCAGCCATATTGCTGTTGTTGATAAGAAACCAAATAGTGTAGTGGTCCTACAAAAGGTTCACTTAGCAATATAATTTACTAGCGACCCGCCCCGGCTCCGCACGGGAAAATGGTTATTGTGGGTTATCCTTCAGTACATTATGCATGTATTATACATATAAACCTTCCTCTTGAATCACTCTATCTATTAAAAAAAACCGCATTAAAATCCGTTGCGTAGTTTTAAAGATTTAAGCGTACAAAGGGAGGGACATAGGGACATAGGGACAGAGAAAGCGACTTTATTTTATACTATGTAGTGAAGTAAATAGCAACTCTATCTCGGTTACAATAAAATGCAATTCAGCTCGTACGGCCTTAACTAAAAACACGACAAGCCAGCAACAAACAGCGTCAGAATTAGCTTTAAAAAAACATCGCTTTAAGTCGCAAGATTTGCTACGCAAGACATGCTACGGCGTAGCAGTGCTACGAGATAGCGCCGTAGCAAGAGTAGTGATTATTTTTAAAGCGCGTAGTTTTTAATTGTCTGACCAGTTTGTAAGGGTTATTCGTGTGTATTTAACTAAAACAAAGCTTAAAAATGTTGTAGAAATAGAAGTGGTATAAGTAAAAAATTCCACGATTTATGTAAGTCAACTCTATACGTAATACTTACTTGTCTTATCCAGTTTTTCCAATTCCACGTTTTCACAGCAAGCATCTGTCTTCTCATTGTCTCCAGTGATTTGTTGACGTGGTACCTGAATGAGACGCAGATACTTATACCTCTTAGTTAGACAAGGACGGCGCTATACGAGCCGGGCCTTATTGGATTAATTATAATGGTCGTGTCGCCTATCGCTTGTTAGGAGATTTTGTTCATTTTTCTGTGAGGAATTCGTGAATTGTTCGGATGCCAATTCACACTGAATTTAAATTGACAACTGAGTTAAAGTTGTTTTTTGATCGGAATTGGATGGTGTCTGGCAATACATTTAGGTGGGATCATTTTATAACGATTTGGTGTCATTTTGTTGATTTTTAGATTTTCTTTTATTTGTTCCCTACTAAACATTAACATGTCTATGGCTACCTGATATTCAAATTCAAAATTATTTACTTTATTCTAGGCTCCCTCCCTCAGAACACTTAATGACGTCATTTCAGAAGTTAAAGAGCTTTGCTCAAACCATGACCGGCTCTCGTCTCAAATCTACAAGTCTAAGTAATAATAATAATACTAAATTAAACATTTTAATAACCCCCGACACAAAACCGTTACTTGATCCTTTCAACAACTAGAAAAGAGCTGAAATCTTCAAATGGCTGAAGATATTTTCTTGGATCATAGCTAAGAACACTCTCTATTGTGACACCTTGAAAACAAAAAAAACTAGATCAAAATCGGCGCATCCGTTTAGGAGCTACGATGCCACAGACAGACAGACAGACACACACGTCCAACTTATAACACTCCTCTTTTTCGTCGGGGGTTAAAAAAGAGATCAAACAATCTAAAAGAGGCGATGCGATATCAGTTTGAACATAACTAGCAGGTTCGCGCAATATGTGCGCTGCTGTGGAGAAGAACCCGCCGAAGAATTAATTACTGACCCTACCACTGGCGCCACCCATTGAAGAATTGCTTGGTAAAAGTCTATTTTTTGGGTTTTCAGTAAGTTCACTAACGTTAATTACTACATACTAACACCATACATTACCATTTATTATGATTTTTAGGGAAGAAACACAACACAATACTCAAAGACTTTATTTACCAGTAAAAAGAAACATTCGAAACAATGGTCATTCAAAGTGTTACACATAGTACTATTACATATTTTATTCTGTGGTGTTACCAACTGTTACTATACTACGACAATAGAACAACTTTTTGCAGATTATAAATAATCTTCACGATAAAGCTAGATAAAACCGGTATTGGTGTCATTCAACTGTTTTACAACCCATTCATAAATTTCTGGTTTAAGATGATACAACTTTTTTATGCACTTGATTTACGGTTATATTATTTAAGTAGAGATCCATCTTACTATTTTATATTTGTAGTACAGTCAGGTGCAGAGATTGTTACCCAGCTCCGCCACAATAAATGTTTTTTAAATAAATATTTTGTCTGCCTGTCTGTGGCATCGTATCTCCTAAACGCATGCGCCGATTTTGATCTAGTTTGATTTGTTTACAAGGTTTCACAATCGAGAGTATTCGAGAGTAGCTATAATCCAAGAAAATAATATCTTTAGCAATTTGAAGATTATCAGTTCCTTTCTAGTTGTTGAAAGGATGAAGTAACGGTATTGTGGGGGGGCTTTTAATTTTTTCAATATTCATTATTTTTTACGGAAGTTAGGTGGTGGCGCAGTTGCAGAGTATTACATTAGTTATGATTAAAAATACCTACTGCCGTTATAAGTCAATCGGGCGCACGCAACGCAACAGACAATTTTTTTTTTCAAAATTAGTTAATAACACCGTAATACTGAAAAAACGATTCTGAATAAAACGATATACTATGAACCAATTTTGAAAATATCAGCCAGATGCGCCCTTTTGTATTATGATATGACGGTAGAATCAAGCTTCTGGCATCATTTCCCAGTAAAAGTCTCATGGCGACTCAGTGATAGCTTTTACGACTCAACGGACGCACCTAAAGCGCTATCATTTGAAGCGCTGTCAGTGATCCACACGCCCGAACTCTCGGAATATGAATGGAAGAACCTGCGCACAATCAGCCGCATTTATCAAGCGCGCTCATGACGACTGGTAAGGGCGTGCACATACGAACGATTCTACTACTACAGTAAAACGATAATCTTCTTCTTCTGTTATAATAACATTGAAGAATCGGCGTGTCTGTGCATTGATTTGTTTTCCAAAAAGGGAGTGTAGCTGACTGAACACAAAAATACAAGTTTTGGAAAAAATGACCGTCTGTGTGCCTGTCTGTTTGTACCTACACGATAATCTCTGCAACTACCGGACGGATTTTAATGAAACTTTACATTTATACATCAGAATAACACATAGGCTACTTTTTACCGCGGGAAAATATTTCTTTCCCACGGAAAAACTTGTTAACTGCCGAGCTGCCGGGCGGAAAGCTAGTAAAAAATGTATGCGGCGATTCTTATACACGGCTATCTGACCCTAAATTAGGCAGGATCAGTAGAATCCAGATATTATATAGATAAATACAAATGAGGAGCTGGCGAACAAATGCGGACTTGTCCGATATTCATTTTTTTACAGGAGGGGTAAAAAATTGAAACGGACAAATCAACTTTTACCTGGACAAGTCCATTTTTGTTTGAAAAGACCAACTATAAGGTCTAATTTTTATGAGAAAGAGCCGGAATAGATTTAAGATTTTTTTTTAATGCATAGATGTCTACTTTGAGAGGAATAAAACACAATAAAAAAAAATTTTTGATTGCGTGGACAAGTCCGCTTTTGTTCGCCAGCTCCTCAAATATAATACAACATACAGACACAAGGCAAACACAAGTGATCATTTATTCGAAGCAAAAGATCTTGCACTAACACACCATATTTTTTTTCAATGTGTGTTAGTGCAATTAACAACCGCGAAAATCTAAGAATGTTCAAAAGATCTTGGTTTCGAAACGAAACCCGCCTAGGGCAAACATTCGTGTTTGCCTAGTGTCTGGTTGTTGTACGTTTATTTACAATGTATCTATCTATATTAGCTGTTTGGCATCCAATGTGTAGGCTCTGCCTTGCTTGGGTTAAAATGGCCGTGTAATGAGATATATCAAAATATATTTTTTTCGTTTTTATTGTGAATCCAACTTCGTCTTTTATATTCCCTAACAAAAACGTTAAGTTTTTTGGGTAAAGCGAAAACATCATCACTTGTCGAAAATCGAATTTGACGAATCCTTTTCAAGTCTTTTGTCTGTAAAGGCCCTAAAGGTCTTATCACACCATCGCGCGTTTCGCACTGCACCTCGCGGCCACAAAAACTAGTTTAGCATACAAGTAGGCGAGATCTGATAGCTGGGCCGCAATTATGTACGTGACAAGGTGATAACGTGACATCGTGACACCTTGTGTGGAAGGAACAGCTGGGAGTGAATCAGTTGAGGTGAGAGCACTCGTTATGATTACTGAGAATTCTTGAGAGATTGTTGAAGGAAATACAAATTGTACTGTGGGTATTTAAAGTTGAGGATTTGTGAATATTCTTAGCCAAATTGTTAATAAACTTCGCAAACTTGTTAATAAACTGGAATTTTGTAAAGTCCTGTTGAGGATGGAGATCGCAGGGATTTAGATCTTTGCTGATAAATATCAGAAAAGATCTAAGAATGCTGGGTGAAAAATTCATACTTAGTTCATTATTATCGAAAGTTTGACCTAGAGCGATAAAATGATGTGATTTTTCTTACGGAAGCTAAAAGAAAGACCTAATAATATCTAAAATCAAAGAGAAAAATATATTTTATGCCATAGTGCCGACTGTAAATCAGTGTTGCAAGTGTTTGAGTGTCAGACCTTGCAACGTAATGCTGAGTCGGTCCCAATTCCCTGTCTGTGAACTCATGTTATTTTTTATTCTATTGTTGTTTATTTGTTAATGTTGTTGTTGTTAATTGGGAATAAATTGTTTTCTTTCTTTCTTTCTTTATTTTTTGACATAAAAACCAATAAAGTAGGTACTGTAATAAATCAAAGCGGGCGTGGCTATTTAATCTAAATTATACTCGTATATCACATCTTGCAAAGCAAGTCCAGCTACCATACACAGTGCAGTACACAGTGTTATTTTCATAAACGGCCAGTAATAAAAGCCAATATTACAATTCTTATAGCCAAGTTTAATCAGATAGTGTGCAAGGAAAACGCAATTATGTACGTGACGCTACAGCCGCGAGGCGTTGCGATCGCATCGGTGCGCGAAGGCCCTAGTGTTGGGAGATTCCCCAATTACTCTGATATGGTCTTGTTAGCGACAATGGTGGAGAAAATTTTATGTGCGAGATTGTACACGGTAGATTGTAATGTGACTTGGTAACTGTACTTTTTGGCGTTACCTGTTTAAATGCGAGTAGGTAAGTGATTTTTGGTAGATATGCGTAATATTCGCACTTAAAGCTTGGCAAAAAAGTTTAGAAATGAATGGGGCGCCACCTCCTTTGCGGCACTTTGCGGTGTTGCCATTTTATGTCATAATTTCACGCTCTAAGTTAAGGATATTTTCTTTATTAGTTTCAAGATTTTTTGCTAAACAGTACCTACTTAGTTTATTCTTTTATATTTGGTTTTATAATCATTTTACGTTTTTTAAAGTGACAATAATATTAATATTATATTTAAACAATGTAATTTTAGAGACCACCACAATGTGTATCGTAAACTAGAGTTTGAAATATATTCAAAGATTAAAGATTACTTTCTTACTAAAGTGGCTCGGCGACCAAATGATTATAGGTAGGTACTTATTTAGTACCCTTAATTTTAAAAACTTATTCTTTCTTAACTTTTTCTGGATTTTATTTTGAATAGGATGATAAAAGAAACACTTGTATTTGTCAATAGATTTATCTATATATTTTATTTTAATGAATAATTCCCAATTACAGATGTTGTGTAGTAGGTACAGTATCTTGTCCTTTACGAAAGCAATTTTATGGCAAATAAAAATAATGTTATTGCAATTCAAATCACTGAATTTTTTGACAATAAAAATATATTTTTTAAATATCTACAAAGTCTTTTCTTGTCTGAATATTTTGTCTGCAATTTTCACAAAAGGAATTCGAATGATTGTGAATATAAAAATCTTAATAATGAGGAAAATTTATTTTTTTAGAAACTTCAAAGTATTCAACACATTAAAAGACTTCGTGCAAAAACAAAATTAACATTTTTTACATTAAATCTATTTATCGAATTAAAACTTTTAATGTTTGCTTAGATTTAATGAATTCCATGGAAAATTATATTCATTTATAGTTATATATTTTGTATTTTTAACTACAATAATTATTAACTATATATTACAAACTTTAACTTACAAATAATTTTTATCAATCGTTTATTTGCGAACGTTAATTTCTATTTCCAAATAATTTTGACTTGTTTTAACATGTAGAAAATATTAATTGCACATAAATTTTGAAGTTATTTTCCTAAAAGAAGTTTACCACATTTCTTACAAAATTTATTCGTTCCAAGTATTCATCAGGTACGAATTTATATTTATTTATTTTTCTTTATCTAAAAAGTTTTTTCGAAATAACTCAAAAGCAAAAATTAACGTTCGCCTTCTCACAGCACAATTGACAAAACATATTTTCAAAATATGTCTATTAGTAAATACGTAAATATACCTTACAAAATGTATTTACAAAAAAATAAAGCATTACATTTAATAATATTGTTATTAACTATCAAGTGGGAAATTAATTTTTATTACGAAATCGGAGTGACAAATTAGCGCTGAAGTGACATTGTAATGTTAGTTTTTAATTAAATAATACTGTAAATTTATCAGACCTTTCATTCTCAGATCTATTAATCATAGGCTAGGTAACAAATACCTTATACATAATATTAGTAAGGAATGAAAGCTTACAGAGCAATTTTCCATAAAGATTTTTTACAAATATTAGAATAGTGCCAATTTCGATCAAAAATAAAACGAATTTAATTATATCAATAAATTAGACCAAATAATAATCGTAGAATAAATAGGTACCCTATAATTTTCTAGTGTGATTTTAGGATTGTGTACTTTAATGACAGAGAAATAAGTCACTTTAACACCGTCATCGTGCCGATAAAAAGTTAATCCTATTTCAATTGCAGTGGGGAAACTATGAGTTACCTATTGTGTAATTGATACTACGTGTGGTGATCGATTTCAGATGTCACGCGAGACTGACACCTGTCTGTTGAATTTGACAGCTGTCACTTTTGACACTTCCCTTTAGCGTGTAACCTTGAGAATAATCAGTGCCGGTTGAAAGGTTCGCCTCTTATTTTGACAATCATGTTGACAGATAAAAGTTTCGAAGGAAAATTTAAATCGAACGCGGAAACAAGTTAAACATCCGAACAACAACATGACGAACGAAAAGTCACCGTGTGACATCCTCGGTCATCGAACTCTTGTCTAACCGTCTAACAAGCTTAACTATTTACATCATTTTAGACGAGGAACTGAAGGTGGTAGCATGGAAAAGCCGAAAACCGGACTCAACCCATGGATTTCAGTAAAGGATAGCTTGTAGGAAGATACAATAATTTATTCTTACGATTTCAATTTTCAGCAATTTTTAAAGTAAAAGGAGTATATTATCTCATGTAGATATTTCGTAGATTGTCCTAAAGAGCAGGTATGTATTATGAAAAAAGTATGAAAGAAAATAGATAAAGAATGTTTCCGCGAACATTAAAATTATTCATCTACAAGCTATATTTCACTAAAATTAATCTTTGGAAACCGGTCCTCGGTTTTTGCGTACTAAACTACCTTCAGGGCCTGCTCTAGTATACGAATATCGACCCGAATAGAACTCGACAGAAACAAAATAGGAACGATACAAAACGACGCGCCGCCGCCTCGCGGTGACCCCGGGAAGCTGCGGGCTTTTATAAATACACGCTATGTACAGGTCGAGCAATGAGGTCCAAGCACTGGCTTCGAATGTGGCATCTACATTTCTCTTTCATTCTGCGTCTATTCTATTGGATGACAAGTTGAAGTAGTGTGACAAAATGACTTACATAAAAACACTTCTAGACAGTCGTACAACATAGAGGAATCCTGCTAAACAATAAAACGTGAAAAGATGTTAGTTTCCTGTTCTTTTATAAAGCGACATCTTTCTTTGTTGTAGGTACAATAGAAGGTATCATGGGTCGGGTTTTAACTAAGTCCGCTTTGAGTTTTTAGCTAAATTCGCATTGCTAGCTGAAAAATAATGATGCAGCGGTATACTATGAGGTCTTACCTTACAATATCAATAAGATTTTCTAATGAAGCACGCGAAGATTTTTTAAAAATAAATATTAAAAAATTCTGTAATTTACATACATTTTGGGGTTATAAACGCTAGTTGATGTTACGTATCTTTTAATTTTCATTAAAAAATAAGAGAAAGGCAACAGGCATACAGCCAAAAAAAAAAGAATTATGTATTCTGCCAATTAAAAATATAGTCCAATCTGTGTATAATGAATGGCAAATGAAGGCTTCAACCTATTATAGGAGGAAAAAAGGCGGGCGAAGCCCCCCCATTTCTGAAGTGGTATTCTAAGCCCTTATAGATTTTTCAACCCGATTACAAAAAGGTTACTGGCTTTGATAATAGTAGCCAGGGCGTCAACCGAAGCGGGGGGACGGGGGGGCGCAGCCCCCCAAAAGAGGGGGTTCGGGGGGCGCAGCCCCCCGCTAAAAAAAAAACAAATCTCTACACAGAATTAAATCGATTGGTTAGGTTAGGTTAGACTGATGTCAATAACAGAGCGGAGGGAGCCGAGCGAGCGGAGCGAGCGTACCGCGGCAGCGGTCGGCGACCGCCGGAGAATTAAATTTTTCAAAGTTGATTTTTGTTATTGTAAACTGGACTTAAATAATAAAATACCTATACAAGATTAGGCTGTATAATAATTTAACCATTGCCTACGTAACGATTAAAGGAAAAAAAGGTTAGAAAAAAAGAAATTAGCGTGTTTTGTACTGAAAATGTATGTAACTAATTTATTTAGTGAAAGTGATTTAATTGTGTTTATTACAAAAAGGATGCATTAAAACTGTAAGTAGAGACTTTCTAAACCACCCCACATCATTTCCTTTTTACCATTCATGAGAAATTAGTAAAAAACTAAAAAGCGGAACTAGTTAAAACTTTTACCGGTATCATGAATGATAGAGAGCTTTAAGAAACCAAAGCAGTTAAACTTTCGAAAGTCTCATCTCACTGGCATACAGATGTATACATCCCACATTTAGCCGAGTGCTCAAACCTATTGCAGACTTCACAGTGTTAGCAAGACAACGATCAGTCCTGCGTTTCTACGTCAAGCCCGTTCACCATCCGCTCGATGCTCTTGAGGTCTGATGCTGGAGGGGTGCCAGTGCTGGTGGAAACAGGAGCATCAGGTGGCGGATCAGCTGACGCCGCTCGCGCCGGCGGCGATCCCGCCCTGCCTCTCGCAGGCGACGAGCTTAAACTGCGAGCCCTAGGCGCTACCTGCTCAAACGCTGAACCCAACCCTGGAAGCGCGTAAGGCGCAAACCTGTGAGTCTTCAGCGATGGCGCCGGCGCCGGAGGGGCTGGCGGAGGGGGGTGGTGCATCGAATACTGCTGCAGTAGCGGATGCAAGTTAAACAGTAATCCAGGTGGCATCTGATGAGGCGGGAAGAATGGCGGCGGATATAAAGACGGTGGATATAGGTATGGTAGTAATGGAGGTTGTACTGGCGGTCCTAAGGAGACGTCTGGTGCAGGGGAGGGTCTTGAAGGTCCAGGTGGAGGGGAGTTGGCTCTGTGACCGCCAGAACATGAAGAGTCGGAGCCGGCCTCGATGGTTTCCTCGTTGCCGGAATCTGCTCCGCCTCCTCCACCGCCGCTGATACTTCCCCCGCTTGAGCTGAACCAAGCTGTAAAAAATAAATATAGTTTTACTTTTTGGAAACGTTAATTATTAAAAGGCTACTTATGTTAGATTTGAATACCTACTCTCTTTTCATAGCATACTTAATTGGATATAAAGTAATTTGAAGATTGAATTGTTGGTCAGGCCTCTTTGTAGTTAATAAGAATAAAAAAGAATCCTTGACCAGCTCCGATCAGAAATCAAAGAACGTGATTATATCTAAAATAGTAAAATAGATAGAGAGAGGGTTATGATTGCAGGCAGCGCAGAACCGGTCATTGTGGAGATCCTTGGGTAGCAGCATTCGCCTGTTACCATCAGCAACTACCTCCCCCTCTGGCAAAGCGTGTGGTCTTAGAAACTGAAGATTGGGCCAGAAGGTTGGCCTTGGGCAGGCCTATGCCCAGTGGACTGTTACTAAGTACTACACCATATCCATCTAGCAAAGAGTGTGGTCTTAACAACTGAAGATTGGGCCAGGAAGTTGGCCTGTTAGAGACTAAGTTCCAGATGACTGTGATGATGTGTAGCCTGTTAGAGGATTATTCCCAGTGGACTGTGTAGGCAGTTAATGACGACGATGACTTACGCGTGGAGGAGTGTTGTGCGGAGTGGAGCGAGGGGGGCGGGCTGGACGGTCCACCGACATCCAAGGGGCGCTCGTCGTCTTCATCCCTCGTGTCCGTCCGCGCGGTCAGCAACGCCTGCCTGCGGTACACGGACAGACTGCTCGTGTTATCATAGTGGCAAGGCCAAAGGTAAAAGAATGAATGAATGAAAGTTTAGTAGCTTCGATCAAATAAGTTTAGTAGTAAATGGTGCATTCCACGGAGGTGTTAGGCACGTGACGCTATTGTACGGTCATTTTCAGGGACAATTGACACCCTTTTCTTAGTTGCTGCTACTAAGAGGTCAGTTGTCTATGTAGCAGACTTCTAATGATGGTAGAATGACGATTTTTGGAAAAATTATGCGTCACGTGCCCGACAAAAGTGGATATTTACGGAAATATCTATTTTTGTCGTGTGTGTGTATCGTGAGTGTATAATAATAGTGTTATTTATCCATTCGTGGAGATTGGTGTGGTGTAGTAGGTATCTAAAGTTTTGTTTTAGTTTTTTACTATATCCTGACCAAGTTATTTTAATTTAACTTTGATATAGAAACGTTTCGAGGTTAACCTACCTCACAAAACTTGGTGTCGGAATTGTTGAGCTGCCTTAGGCTTCCGAAATGACTCCTAAAACTACTACAACCATAAATAGCAGCCGGGGCCAACGGCTTTACGTGCCTTCCGAAGCACGGAAACATCCTTCTTTTCGGACAATCAGGTGATTCAGCCTGCAATGTCCTAACCAAACTGGGGAAAGTCTCACAAAGTGCTATTTGTTCGACGGATCCCCACCGGGACTCGAACCCGGAACCTCCGTAACGTCAGACGAGCTTTTGACCACTCGAACACAGAGGTTCTTAATTTGAAGATGGTTATTTATATAAATAATACAACTAATCAAATGACAACAAAATAAGAATTTAATTTTCACTTTGCACTTTGACGCCCCTATCTAGTGCAATCGGCTTGACATTTGAGGGTAAACGCACAGTAATGGGCCACCGCGGGCTGCGCAAAGGTTAATCATGTCCTAATGATAGTGGCGAAATTCGGCCCGCTCACCCTAATACGTAATGATAGCGCCCAAATTTGGGTCTGTATCCACTGGAGTCAGAAGAAAATGTCACATTTTTGTATCCATTCCGTACCAATTTTCTTCACCCTGATTTCAGGGAGGCTCTCGACCCTATAATGAGCTATCAACGACGTTTTATTGGACATAAAAATATTTAAAGAAAATTATTAGTGTTAATAAACATGGGCAGTAGACGCATAAGCGGCTGGATCCAGAAATACGACATTTGCTCTTATTGCTACGGAATAACATCGCTCCCAAAGTCAAAATTTTCAGCCGATGTGCTAGCTACTGAACATTAAACTCAAAATAACTGATTTAAACAATATTTTATACTCTGTGAGTGGCTATTTTGTGACTATTTTCGTGTTTAAACATCAAAATAATAATAATCCTAGCACAGAATTCAATGTGCTAAAATAAATAAATAAGATAGGTACTAGCTGTCCGCTGGCGGCTACGCCCGCGTTGTTCATTGATTTTTCCGTGCAGCTTCCCGTAGGTTGATATAAGGGGCGAATTAAAAATGCAAAGCAAAATGCAAAATTTTTATTCAAATCGGACCTGCGTTTCGGAGATTAGTCCGTCCGTAGGTACAAACAGACAAACAAAAAGAATTTAAAATATCTGGATATTATGTTTTAAATCACTTTTCACATTCGCTTGACTCGGATTTTAGCATTTTTTTCTTTGGACAGATTTTCGACCTCTACAGTTTTATTAAGTATAGGTATAGATTACATAACATTTCGGGCCTAGTGGATACGCATCAGAAATTTGACCCGGCTGTCGTGTGGCTGCTTGCGCGACGACGCCCTTTGCCTTTTTATGCCGGAAAATTGCAGGTTTGTTTCTTGAGGGGTTAAAAAAAGTTTGCCTCTGTGGGTGGCGTGGTTAACCAGCCAGTGTCATCGAAAACGTTACTTTGAAGAAAAATTAAGTTATTCTTTGGTTCCTACACAGGGTTCCTACTTTTTCAGAGAGGCGGGAACACTGCGTTTCGCAATTAAGTATTTTTACTTTGATTTTTCTTCTAGACTTTTTGGCAAAAAGAAAATAGATGTACCTAATAGAAATCAATACAATAGGCGGCAATATTGCTGATGGAGCACTTACGTCTTGGCAACAGCTGGGGTCGTTCAAATTAGTATTAAAATTTGGTGCTTTCATTATTTTTGTAGAGTGCTTGGTTTTTTATATTTTTCTTAGCAAACATTTAAAAAATCTGCTTAAACTTTGTCTAAGCATCCCAATATGAAAATTAATGAAAAAAGACTATAAATTATAACAGAATATTATTATGTACAATGATAATGCTTTCGCACACTATTACAAATATAATAGTACAGTATAATTCACAGTAATAATAAACAAACAACAAGCAATAGAAAAGAAAGTGTACGTGTATATGCGGTCTTATTGCTTAGAAGCAATTTTGACCACGCTACCTTACAGTGAGGAGCAACATGTGAGACGGGTTCGTGCGTGCAAACAGCAAACAATTTCATTTTAATACAAACAATGGTATGTATACTTAGTGTAGTAAATTCTGCAGTGTTAATCGCAACGGGCTTGGAATTATGCCGCCAAAACTGCCGCCCCAATTATGTTTTAAAAACAAAAAAAAGGTTTCTTTTTACGCAATAAAAAATATGCAAAACAACCGGCGTATGCGTAAAACGGAAAACAATTCGGAGTTTAAACGCCACAGAGTAAAAAGGAAAGGTTTTAAAGAGTGTCACAGCCGGTCATTCCCGTTGTGCCCAAAAACTTGGCCCCCGCTGCCTATTATCTTTTATAGAGAGAGATGGGGGGCTAGCATATACTTCTTAATTCATTGCATGTTTTAAGTAAAGTCGCCTACTATACACCGTGAAATTTAACCGGTTGTTTATCCGCAACATAGTGGTAGAATCAAGAAGTTAAACAACTTTCCTTAAGGAACATAGGTTGAAATCTCAAATTAAAACTCAACTTTTTATAAACTTGACTTAACCGGACTTTGTTGAATTTTTATTTTGAGTATTCAACCTATGTTCGTTAGGGAAAGTGATTTGTATTGTATTTGTATTGTATTGTGATTCCTTTCATGAAGTACCAAGTTAAATTTCTCGGTGTTATACTTCAGTTTGTACACTTATCATTCTGGAAGGGCACCGAATTTGGTAGGCAGACAGCTAGTTTTTTAATAAAACAGAGCTGAATTCTAAATTACAGTACGCTGCATTGTAAAAAATAATAAACGTTTATAATATGGGAGTGCTTTTGGTATTGTTTGATGGGAGATAGCGGATATATTTTCGGGGAATACCCCGTCGCAGCGGCCGCAGCGGACCGCAGTTATTTGCCCTCTGTCGCCCGAAACCAAACAACTCTTTTTTTTTTTTTTTTTTTTTTTTACTGACACAATATTGTTTCTCAAAAGTGCGTTACGCTGGTAAGTCTACTCTACGTTATTTATAGTGCAAATGAACATTCTTAGATTTCCGCGGTTGGTGCACTGCACTAACCTAAATTGAAAAATACGAGCAAAAAAATGAATGTTAGTTTACACAATATAAAGAACTAAGTACATTTACACAGTAATACATTACCAAAAAAATAAATAAAGAATCTCTACTTTCGAGACCTAAATGTTGGTTTAAAAATGTTAGTGTTGGTTAGACCGAAATGTAGTTTAATGGTCATGTAAAAAAACGTAGAGCGGAGTCTTTAAAAAGCCAACTTCAATTTATTACGATTTAAAACGTTTATTTTATTTTAAGTTTATTTCTATATTTTTATAAATTTAAGCAGTAGTTTCTATTTAAAATTTATACGGAGTTACACACTCCCGATTTCAAAAATGCAAATATTATACTTAATGTTTTCTAAATTAAGTTTTTATTAAATACATTCGAATACTTAGGTTTTTTAAGTAAGTAAGTAAGTACAGGTAGGCTAACTGCATTGATGCACCGCGGACCCTAACGCATCTTCATCCCGGTTCTATCCTGATTAGGGTTCCCTAAATTCATTTTATTAACTCGACTCATCGCCGCCTGATAGAATTTAATTTGTGCTTGTGACACCCCTTGTGTGTTTAGGGGTGTCAAATTTAGAGTTTGGATCGGGTGGAATAAATAAATAAATAAGTGTATGAGTGTAAGATACAAAATGGTATTAAGTGCTGCATTCATGGATTGTATATTGTTTGTTAAGTTTTTAAAGTGAGTTCCTAATCTGTGTAAAGAACTCCTTGTTTAATCATTTATGTAGGAAACTATAGGTCTGTAATCGAATAATTTCTTTATACCACTTTATGTATGACTGTTTGTTCCTTAATAAGAAAAAAAATATCTTTGCTATCTTTTGTATAAAACTGGCATAAGAATGAAATTGATCTAAACTGAAGCAAAAAACACTGGAAATAAAAATGAAAGAATTTTAAAAGTTTCTTTAAATTTGATTAAACAAAAGATAAAATACAGCCTATTTATTAATAAAATTGTACAAAACTTATAAAAATAAACTAATAAAATTATTTACGAGTAAAGTACAATGAAACAATAAAACAGTAGAAGTAATATCTACGCCTTAAAGTTGTATAAATAATAGTCTTCAGCTATTCTCAAGGAAATAGAAAATTAACACGCTATTCCATTAATAATCTCATTTCTTGTATAATTTTCTCTATTAATCGTTGCTACCATAAAACGCGATAGTTGATGTGATTTCTATACTCAGTTAAATTAGTACTGCAGTAAAATTATCTAGTATGAAATTATCTTTATTATTTTATTTCCATTTGATCGATTTAACGATTATGGCCAGTGATTAGATTTGAAATTAAGATCCCACCTGCGCATTTCCTTAGAACGAATTAAAAAAATGTAAATGTTGTTTTTAATTAGAACTCTATGTAACTTTTTTCTTATTTACTTCAAAGCGCAAATTCATCAGAAATACCTATGTAATAATTTGAAATATTGAAAAGTGCCACAAAATTATAAATATGACTAAATCAGTAAAGAAAAAGTGTTTTCCTACGGTAAAAAGCAGTCATGTGATTGTTAGGGATATTATTTAGGAACTGCCAATTTTTTTGCGCAAATCGTCTAGAAGCAGACACGTAGAGTGCTTTCGCATTTTTAAAAGTATTGGGAACGATTAAAAAAGATGTCGAGTTCTATAAATTATATGAAAAAGAAAAATAAGTCCCAATAATTCTAATGACCAGCCCTAGCCTAAGTCGCACGCATTAGGGTGTCCACGTTACAATGTAAACTCGGACGACCCGCGGCCTGCCTTGTAATTTTACCAAATTTTTACCCTTACCCTCGCCCGCACGAAACAAGGGTAAACTTTTACCCTTCGCAGTTTAAAAAGTGTCCTAAACGCTGTCTTTGTCAAACCGGGGATTCTTCTATTGGGTTTCTATTTGAGTTTAAGTGACTGGGATCGAAAGAGTTTGTTGATTCAGGCCGTTTTAGGTCGCGAAGGGATATGAACTTTGTCCTTGAATGTGATTGAATCTCTCTCAATTGTATTATTAAATGTATTTCTATCGCTTTTCAGTATAAAATTGAGTAAGACTGTCCCGTCTTGCACCACGTTATAACTTTTCATCGGTTAAATGCAAAAACGTACCCTAATATTATAAACGCAAAAGTTTGTGAGGCTGGATGGATGAATGTATGGATGGATGTTTGTTACTCTTTCACGCAAAAACTACTGAATAGAATTTAATGAAACCATACAAAAATATTTGAGCTTTTATACCAAAATAACACTAGACTACCTTTTACCGCGAAAAAATACCTCATTCCCCCGGAAGAAAATGTTGACGCGGTCAGAGCCGCGGGCCGGAAAGCTAGTATTATTTTAAAGAAGCAGGGAATAGCAAGCAGTATTTATCTTAAAATCCCTAAACCGTCTGCCATATACTAATAATAAACATATATATTTTTTTTCTTTTTTCTATGTATTAAAGAACCGAATAAGATTCTTTAAAGATATTACAATCTAGCCTAAGACTAATAAGTAATTTAATTTTAACTTAATTTGCTAAATAGATATTATGCAAGAACGTGACCATTAACACTTTTCTTATTGTCTCTATTAAGGGGAAGACACTTTGTTCGTGTGACTTTGTAAGTAAGCACTGATTGCACTACATTTTCTTAGCGTTCACTAAACTAACTCAAAGGGTTTTGTCCTTTTCAGTCTTCTCACTATATCCGTGTTATCGAGGAGCTGGATAGCCTCAATGTTCACGTGATGGTGAAGTCTTTTTTTTTTTTCTTAAACATAATAATGTCTGCCATAGTAATAATAATAAACATAACGGCACCACCTTTCTTTAAAGAATGGTCTAAAGTAGGTAATGGACTGTTACAGGTTGATTAAGTTGAAAATATTTTTTAATATGAAGTATAAACGAGCGTAACGTGTATATTCTATTCTTTTATATTCTATAAACATTGATACATGCTAATTGAAGAAAATGTGTACCTAAATAATAAAAAGATAAAAAAAGCCTTTACCATAATTAAAAAATATATAGTCAGCAATCATAAATTATGAACAAAATACAACAACGAACGTCATTCAAATTCAAACTAATCAACGCAACGTCTCATACGCAGAACAAGATCAAAGGCGCACAGATCTATAGATCAGTATAAGTACTCCCTCTATTGGTCAGAATCAATACAACCTTCAAAGGTAGTTAGCGGTGACCACACATGGTAGCCAATTAATTCCATGTCTTAATAATTAGCGGTTCAAGTCTTAGGTGCCGACAACTTGTATAAAGTAGAGTATCTAATAATTGTCAATACTTGTGGCTTAATTAAAGTGATTAATCGGTTTCTAAGTTTCATGTAGGGCGATTCTTTGAGGAAAGTATGCTAGTGGTATGGGGAGTAATAGATGTTTAAATATATAGCGTTGATGGTGGCTTTAATAGTGGCTTTCAATCGTACTTACAATGTTTTTGGCTGGGTTTCAGACGTGTAAGGACATAGAAAGTAGAGCAATATAATGTAACATGATATTCAACACTTCAGTTTTTTTTTCACACAGCGTATTATCATCATCAATAAGCGTAAAGATTTTTTTCATTTTTAAAATACCTGTTCATTAGTTAGATTAGATGCATATGCAATCAAGCATAATAATAAATTACCAGAGTTAGTAAAATATAATATCTCAGTCAAAATCCCAACAAAGAGATACAATGAGCTATGCAGCAGCCAGTGTGTCGCTTGACCTATGTTCATAACTCTGACATGCCCACTAATTACAGAGAATGTAATTTAATACCTTACCCTTTAATAATGAAAAATCGTACTTTTTTTAAAGTTACATTTAACATTCTGGCGGCGAGGCGGCGTCTCTATCCAGAATCCAAAGCCTTTACTTATATGAGTTGACAATTAATAAACACCAGTGAGGTTTCTTTTTGATGTACTTAATTAGGTTTTTCTATCGCAAAATAAAATCCAAGAATTTTCAGGCGTCTCATTGCCAGTAGTCGTCCAATAGCTATAATACTCGCCTCACTTTGCGGAGATTCCTGGTTCGAATCCCGGTGGTGACGTCATCGAATACAATTTCGTTAGACTTTCCCCAGTTTGGTTAGGGCATCACAGGCTGAATCACCTGATTGTCCGAAAAGAAAGATGATGATGATTCCGTGCTTCGGAAGGCACGTAAAGCCGTTGGTCTCGGCTGCTGTCTAACGGATCGATAATTGAGTCGTGTCAGAAGCCATAAGCGGCCTCTGGCACCAGGGTTGATGAGGTAGGTTAGACTCAAAAATCTACACGATAAGCAAGCAAGCAATGTCATTAGTGCCTTTTTCTAGGGTACCTAGTGGGTTGGATTGTTTCTGTTACGAAGTGTGAAACCGCAAATTTTTCATGTGCTAACTTTAGCACATGACTGACTCTGACTCCAGGGTTTGTGAGGTAGGTTAACTTCGAAACCCACACGAAAAGTAAGCAAGTAGAATTTAGTCTAAATCATAACATTTAATATTTCCTCTAAGCCTACCAGAGTCGCGCGTTTCCCCGCGTTAACCTCCAACGCACGTCGCATATTTCCGCCATTTTGTCAAGATCCGACCGCGCCGTCCGGAAGCTGGGATCCGTGCAGAATGCCGCATAAGCGAAATTCGGACCTTCCGCTCTTTGAATCATACGCTTTTGTGGCCATTTTACATGATAATCGGGTAGGGACGGCGTATAATTTTTAGCTTTTTAACCTGATTTTTTAAAGGGTTGCTGACATGACGATGGAGATACGAAACTTATTAAATAACATACGTATTCCATTCCTAATCTTGTACAGCCAGCACATGCGGTTGGACATTCGCACTACTAAATTCACCCCTACCGCTACCTACGGAATACGGGCGCTGTCAAGCTTAATCTAATAGAGAGTTGAAAAATGGATGACCCAGTTCAAGATGTCCCTAAGTCCACTTAGGGACTTTAAGAACTGGCAGCACCACAATAAAAAACAGCTCATTATCTATGGTTCTGTATATTTGAAATATTTGTAACATGTTCCTAAGTGGTAGTTTTAAAATAAATTCTATGCCCTAAGTCCACGTGATTCATTTCAAGAAGTCCCTTAGTCCCCAAGTCTATAGTTTTAGTTCTAAATGTCACTAAGTCCTTTGACATAATGTCGTATTTTGAAAAAATAACGAGCGTTTCTTTTCTTTTCTAGTGTGTTTTGTATTTTTCGAGTATTTCGTTGCAAAAAATGTTGTAAATATTAAAAAAAAATTATAATCGCAATAAAAATAATTTACGGCATTTTATTATAAAGTATCAAGATAGCTTGGTTAGCAAGTCTCAAGAGAGGTTGATCCGAGTTAATTTTTCTCACAAAAAACCTAAGTCCAACTCCTAGTTTATGAATGTCACTAAGTCCAACTTAAAATCCCTAAGTCCAGTATAAAAAGCCCTAAGTCCAAGATTTTTATGACCTAAGTCTTTTAAACTTTTTGCTTTTTTCTTTAAAAAAGTTAAAAATATGATATTTAATTTAATACTATACGAAAGAGGACCTTAAGGCGAACTTTTTGGTGTCAGACATATATTTTTATTCCATAAGGAAACATTTCAAATGCAAAATTAAAAACTATCTTTACGTTTTCTCAAAAGTGAAAATGTGGACAAAGGGACATCTTGAAATTGGCCATCCAAATGTCCGATTTCATTTAGTTCACTTAATATCCGACCAATATGAAACCAAGGTGGCGCTATGGCTTTCGAGAGTATCATGGTGTAAGAAAACAAGTTCTAACACTCCGACCACGTGACTAACACAAGCCTACGTCATTTTGCGCTGTTCATCCTTGTCTATTATTACGCTCATTCGACAAGGACGAACAGGCAAAATGACGTAGAAATGACGTAGGCTTGTGTCACTCACGTGGTCGGAGTGTTAGACCTTGTTTTTTTTAGACCATGATACTCTCGAAAGCCATAGCGCCACCTTGGTTTCATATTGGTCGGATATTAAGTGTACTAAATGAAATCGGACATTTGTCAACTCTTGGCGGACAGATTTTCAAGAGTAGCGGTCTAAAATTGACTTTGGTATTGCATTGGGTTGAAATCGGGATCAATATTGATTTCAAGAGTAGGTAGAGCCATGATTCACACAGTAAACACTAAGGGGAAAACAAACGGTGGCCTAATTCTACAGAAGGGAAGTTTTTACACCGTCATTACAATTTACAACCAAAAAGCGAAGTTGCGATAAAAATTAAAACCTTATCGTTGTTTCATTAAAGACTTTGTTCTACCCTTTAAAGTTTCATTCGATGTACCTATCTTATCGGAACATTAAACTAACATTGTAAGAGCCATTACGGCCGCGTGGTAGGTGGCATTCATAACAAAAAGGCGCCCGAAAGATTAATAGCGGTAAAACCGGCGACTATTTAACTAAACTCAACAGCTAACCAAATTAGCCGCTATCTGTGAATCTTCAAATTAATTAGGCCACGAGTCCCTCCGAAAGTCCCGAGGACGCCCGACAGCGCTCGGCGCCTTCCAAATTCAAATTAAACCAATCCGGCGCCTCCTTATTCGTGTTCCGGGTTCGAACATGGCGGGTAACGGCTCAGAATGGCTCCAGTCATTCGAGTTGCCGCTTTTTTCCAACGTCTTTAGCGTGCGAGGGAGAAAATTGGATTTCCGCGATAAAATCAGCTTTAGTTTTTTTTTTCGCCGCATAATTTGCTTTCGCGGGGATAGGTTGCGGTTCTAACTTATTTGAAAGTCGAACGAGACTCAATTAGAAGGCTGCGTGCCCGCCGTATTGATCAGTCGTGATGTTTATTTAATTTGTCTCCTCTTTAGTGCCTTCCTGTTTTCTAATCAGCTTCTGGGGACGGTGTTTGTTCGTTGGAACGATTGTTTTTGTTAAAATATTTAAAATATTTAAAGTATCTTTAGTGTTGTTTTATTTTCGTTCTGTTGTTTGAAACAGCTTTCTTGAATTTATAGGACTTCGACTGTTAGGTCAACCAACTGAATCGCTGTTTTTCTGCAAAACCCGTTTTTAGATAGGTGTGTTTTCATATTTTGATGCACGGGTAGGTACCTTATTCTCTGTACTCAAATAAAAATTATCAAAATTTCAATGAAATTTCATGATTGACGTCAGGAAACACAGTTCAACTCTTTGAACTTGAAAATTCATAAAATTGGTTGGAATCAGGACAAAAGTGTTGTAGCTTGAAAGGTAATTGTCCAGATTAAAACTAGAAGCAAGGTTTAACAGAACTATAATGAAGCAATCAAAGTCATCAAATGGAATTAGTTGGTCAGGTAAATGGCTCACTTTTAACTAACTAGCCCTTTGACTCTGACTTGCTGTGGTTTGGTAAAATATGAAACGAATTCTGTGAATAAAGCTTCACGTAAAAAATCATAGAATCCCTTTTCAATATACCTACTTTACTACATAGTATAAAACAAAGTCGCATTCTCTGTTTCTATGTCTTTATATCCCTATGTATGATTTTGATGCGGTTTTTTTAAAAATAGAGTGATTCAAGAGGAAAGTTTATATGTATAATACATGCATAATATACTTAAGGATAACCCACAATAATCATTTTCCCGTGCGGAGCCAGGGCGGGTCGCTAGTATTAAATAAAATACAAAATTCATTTGTTCATTACGATACAGTTTTTTTTATACTTAATGATGTCTGTTGAAACGATTTATTAAAACCCTATAGTTTTATATGTACCTATGCGTATCTTTGAAGGATTATAGAATTTTGATTCACGTATTAGACCGTTTTTTGGTAAAAACATTGTTTAAGAATGCGAGTAGTCGTGTTTAAAGATTGTATGATGTGTTGTTTGTAATCAATGTATTTGTTGTGTAATAATGAATTCTAGAGATCCCAAATTGGATGGCAGCAGTCAGCATAGCTATTAATGGATTCTGACTATATCTGACTGTCAAAACATTTATGTAAAAATTCCCGACTTCCTCGTTACGGTTGTCGGAGTAAATTATTTGTCCTACTCTACTAGTATCTCGTTTCATGTGTAATCCTCGTATCTATTATCGTCGTAGTACTGTAAGTATACTTGTATTTGTACTGCTGCCATGCAATTTGAGACCTTAACGTCAAGGGTTAGATACTTACTTCTTTTCCCTTTTCCCGGCTCCCGTGTCCCGGAATCCTTTGGCGAAGGGATTGTTGTCTATCTTCAGCTGCGTTATCTGTAGACAAAGGTGACTTTAATAATAATAATAATAAATTTATATCAGACTCAAATCCATAGTTTGTTAGTAACAATAATCCATTTAAAACTATATTAGTACAAAATTCTGATTAAAGAAGATTTTATTTTGTTCATAGATTTTAGTTTATACGTCATTCGCAAATGATCTAGCTAGAGTATACGGTATTTTTTGCATCAATCACAAATACCTATTACAATTGCTGGGATATAGGCAGTGCAGGACCAATTACTTATTGTGGAAATCTTTGGGGAAGGTTTTTTTTCTTTGGGTTGCTAGAGCAAAGGACGTCGTTCCACTGAAATGATGATGATGAAAATTGGAAGACTGAATATGAGTGAAGCAAAAAAGGTCAGGATTGTAGAGGGCGTGGTCTAAGAAAACAAGGTCTGACACTCCGACGATGTGACTGACACAAGCCTACGTCATTTTGCGCTGTTCATCCTTGTCTACTACACGCATTCGACAAGGATGAACAGGCAAAATGACATAGAAATGACGTAGGCTTGTGTCAGTCACGTGGTCGGAGTGTTAGACTTTGTTTTCTTAGACCATGGTAGAGGGTAATGAAGTGTACTCTCTCAAGTAATAACTATTTCCTATGAGTGTCTGTTTCACAGTGTGTGTGTTTGTCTTCCTCGGCGAAAAGTGCCGTAACTTTATATTTAACTGGCTTTCCGCCCCGCGACTCTGCTCGCGCTAACATGTTTTCCTGTGGGAATGAGAGATTTTCCCGCGGTAAAAGCTAGTCTATGATGTGTTATTCTGATGTATAAGCTATATTAGTTTGCCTAGTATAACAGCCTCCGTGGTCGAATGGTTATATGCTCGCCTATCGTTACAGAGGTTCCGGGTTCGAATCCCTGCGGGGATTCATCGAAAATATATCACTTTGTGAGACTTTCCCCAGTTTGGTTAGGACATTGTAGGCTGAACCGCCTGATTGTCCGAAAAATAAAAAAAATCATTCTGTGCTTCGGAAGGCACGTAAAGCCGTTGGCCCCGTACTATCTACGGATGTAGAGCCCTTTCACACGAGCGATTTTTTTCGGCGATTTCTCGGCGGAGCGAGATCGCAGCGAGCACGCGGCGGCTCGCGGCGTGCACGCAGCGATATCGCCGCGACTTATTAACCGCCGCGATAACGCCGCGTCTCGCTGCGGTACCAAATACCAACCGCGAGTACGCCGCGTACTCGCATCAGCGAGCACGCGGCGTTATCGCGGCGATTTGGTTTTGTACACGCCGCGAGCCGCCGCGTGCTCGCTGCGATCTCGCTCCGCCGAAAAATCGCTCGTGTGAAAGGGCTCGTAGTCGTTTTAGGAGCCATATCGGAAGCCTAAGGCGGCTCAACAGTTCCGACACCAGGGTTTGTGAGGTAGAACCTCGAAATCCACTTGATAAGAAGAACACTCACCTTCTCATTCTGGTAGGCGGTGACAGCAATGAATTCCGTCTCCTTGAAGACGTAAGTCCTGAAGGTGGAGTATGGCAGCTTGAGGATGTCGTTGGCTCGGACCAGGTGGAACCGCGGCTGGTACTTGTGCATCGAGTTCAGGATCGTCTGCGTGACACACTTAACACCGCTTAGGAACTTGATCTGATCACTAACTATTACATACGGGACCATCCGCACAATAAAACCCGGCCAAGGTCTAAGAAAACAAGGTCTAACCATTTGGTATTCTGTGGTCTAACACTCCGACCACGTGACATGACACAAGCATACGTCATCTGCTGTTCATCATTGTCGAATAATACGCATTCGACAAGGATAAACATCATGATGACGTAGGCTTTCAAGTCGGGTGAAGCTTAATCCGTCGTACTTTTTCGACTCAAGCATAGGTCAATTTAAAAAAAAGACGTAGGCTTGTGCCAAGTTTGACAGCCCGAGTAGAAGACCTTGTTTTTTTAGACCATGAACCCGACCAATAAAAAAAAAACATAAGCGTCGAATTGAGAACCTCCTCCTTTTTTGAAGTCGGTTAAAATAAAACGTCGCTCTATTGCGGAATTTCAATAATATTTGTGTTATATTCATTTTACTGGTCAAGTTTTACGTCTGCGTGACACACTTAACACCGCTTAGGAACTTGATCTGATCACTAACTATTACATACGGGATCATCCGCACTTTAAAGATACAAGTTGGTAGCCGACGTGTCGCTGCGACACTACTGGCTTCTGGCGACAATGCTAGCTTCATGTCGCTAACTACGGAGAGAATTTCATAGAAATACATAGAAACCAGTAGTGTCGCTGCGACACGTCGTCAGCTGCTGCTGCGTGCAGTCGGCTACCAACTTGTACTTTAAAATCCGACCAATAAAAATAAAAAAACGTCGCTCTATTGCGGAATTTCAATGGTAAAGCACGACCAGTGAAATAAAAATCCTCGCCATATTGCGGAATTTTTACGGAACTATTTTTATAAGGGAAATTGTTGCCATAGTCATAAATATATACACGTGGCGCCCCCAAAGCGGGTTTTTTAATTCTTTGGTCAGACTCATGGTCTAAGAAAACAAGGTCTAACACTTCGACCGTGCGCGTCGATTTGAGAACCTCCTCCTTTTTTGAAGTCGGTTAAAATAAAACGTCGCTCTATTGCGGAATTTCAATGGAACATTATGTTATATTCATTTTTCTGGTCAAGTTTTACGTCATATAGATAATATGGCCCCATACCATGGTCCAAGATAACAAGGTCTAACAATTAGACCACGTACACAAGCCTACGTCATTTCTACGTCATTTTGCCTGTTCGAATGCGAATCGAATGCGAATCGAATGCGTGTAATAGACCTTGTTAGACCTTGTTTTCTTGGACCATGGCCCCATACTATGTATGACTTTAAGTACAGTTGGCGTCACATAAAAAAAGAGAGACTAGACGATGTGATTAAAATACAATAAAACATAGTAGTGGTACATGAAAGTGCTATGTCATTAGATGAATATTAGAAAAAAATTAACAATTATTATGGGAAGAATCAAACAACATACAATAAGTATTTGTAACTGTCACTTCGTCTAGCCTTTTCTTCATTTTTATGTGAGTCGGAACTTTTATCTGAAAATCTAGTAAGATGTTCTTTTTTAATTCTGGTTATTAGACAGACCGGCAGTTTTTTTAGGACCGTAACACCAATAAGTCCAACTTATTCGTTATCACATCTAATTACGTTCTCTATAGGTACCTACATATTCAAATTTCCTACCACCCACATTTCAATTAACGCAGAACGATTAACACGTGACTTTTTAAATGCAGCTTTTTCAATTAAAATCGATAATTATTCGATAAACACGGTTTCGGCGGCCATCCATCACTCGATATATTTATGAGCCGCGATCACCTGTGCCATGTGTCCCTCCCTACGTCATTAGTGTTGGGGTTTCCTACTTATCGATAACCATCGATTATTTATAGTTTTAATAGCCACTTTTGGAATGTGAAACTAAAATGTATCGTACGTCATAAACAGTAGACAATGGGCTCTGCATATAGTTTTATTGTTTCAACTAGCAATATTAAAATTTCAGCTTGCTTTCAAATAAAGGCTAACAGTTAGCCAGAGTTAGCCACAATTTTTTTTAAACCATTTTGTACAGTCAAGTCATGCGAAGCCGGATACTTTAGACTTTGAGCCGTTCTTATATCCGTTAAATATCGGAGAGAATGGTGTTGCGTGTGTACAGCTAACCACGCACTTGATCGTACACTGACCCTTTATCTAGGAAAATAAATAATCAAAGTTCATAACACTCTGATTGGTAATAATGAGTCTTATACTTTCTTCGTGAGCAGTAATTTGATAAGGAACTTGGTATCATTATTTCATTATCCACCATTACGCCTGATTGATTATACTGAAAAATACATTGCGGCCGTGATCGCGTAAAGTGCCACTCATCAATGACCAATCGGCGCCAATTCGAGACCATTGTGAAAAGTGTTAGAAAGAGTTCTCCCTTAGAAAGAGAGAGAGAGAACTGGTACGGATAATTGCACGTCATTTTCTAACCTATAATGATAATTCTATAGATATGTTTTGGCGCAGAAATTTTTCGTCAGAGAGACGTGTCTAGCTACAATTCAATAATAAATGAATAACGCATACAAAATTTTCATTCGGGGAAAAACAATTTTCTTATGGAAAAATTTGGCTCACGAGTAAGGCGTAGCCGTGAGTGATATTACACTAGATAGGTATTCACTCATATTCTTTGTTTTAGAGTGGTAAGTCTAAAATATATAAATCTACACTTTTATTTTCTGTATAAGTATGTAATTGAATTAAAAGAGCTTTAAGAAATGCTGAACTTTTTTCACATTCAAATCTACACTTTTTTTTCTGTTCAAGTTATGTAATCGAATTAAAAGATCTTCAAGGAAAGCCGAACGTTTTTTCACATTAAATCACATCACCGATACTATTAAAGAGGTGAAACCACCTTCGTAAATATTACATTCGATAAATGCTACAATCACTCGTTTTACAAAAGGAACTTTACGAAAAACCACAAAAATCTACCCTCTATTATGAAGGAAAGTATAACTTGTATGAATACATGACAAATTCGGGGTTACGTCTGTCAAATAATAACATAGTGTTGTGACCCTAAAGAGGTCACCAAATTATAGGGAATTACAATTTTGATGTAAGAATTCGTCTTTTAACACAAAATAACTGTCCCTGACACTATAGCCGTACAAATTTCGTGTTTTCCCATGAATATCAAATGGTTTGTTATATTTCTCTTCTATTAGTCGATATATTTGTAGTATTTTCTTTATTTAAATTATATCTTTCGTATTATAGATATCATATCGGTCGGATTATATGTTGTTTCGCGTTTTAGTTTACTTCACTCTGGAATTACGTCAGTAACTATTTAATAATCTGTGCTAGAAGCGACTTTGAAATTCTCTACATTTAGACATTTCATCGAAAAACGGCGTAACTCGAGTTACACACTTTTGGTTCTAATTAAACATTTGAACTGTATTTACGAACAGGTTTAATTTGCTAGACTTGATTTCAATATCGGTCATATTTATCTGTGTTATTTTGCACTTACTTAGAGATACCTGGCATTGTTTCAGTAAAAATATGTGTTTGTATGCAAAGCTGTTATTAGTATGCCACGCGTATCGAACCATGTTCAGATAAATCAATATGCAGTGCATATCGGCCGAGCCTTGCATGCTAAATACTGACTTTGGCTTATTAGATCTTTTTATTTCTGTGGTAAGATAAATACTGGAAAATCGGTTACGCTTAAAACTTATAAAAACTTTTCTATATTTGTATACAAGTTAATAGAATAATTTTATGTTCAAACTGAGACGAAATCCAGCCGTTTATGACTTGATTAAGCGGTTTTAAATAAATGTGACGAATGAAGGATTTTGGTTTTTGAATTACAGATGACATTATGAGTTCAATAGAGAACTGTTATCATATTGTTAACAGATTAATGCAGGTAGCAGCATTTTATCTGCATTAAGTCTTATTTACCCACATAGAGAATCTAAGCTACAAAATCAATAAGCCTCCTTGGTCGAGTGATCAAAAGCCCGCCTGACGTTACGGAGGTTCCGGGTTCGAATCCCAGTCGGGATTCGCCGAACAAATATCACTTTGTGAGACTTTCCCCAGTTTGGTTAGGAGTTAGGACATTGCAGGCTGAATCCCTTGATTGTCCGAAAAGGAAGATGTTTCCGTGTTCCGGTTACTATCTATTACATGGGTTATGTCAGAAGCCATAGGCGGCTCAATGATCCTAACACCAGGGTTTGTGAGGTAGGATAACCTCGAAACCCACACGCTAAAGTATTAAGGCAAAATAATTTCAGTTCTCAAACTAATAATATAACAGACACCGCCCGTCATCTCTCTATTTGAAGCACACACATCATAAAATCATAACAATAAAAAATACCAGTTTTAAAAGTAAACTGAGCTAACGAAGCGGCCTAACTGAAGTCACAGGCCGTTTTGAGGCGATTACATTAAAACGATATAAAAAAAGGAAATAAAATTATATCGCCGTTTGTAGGGTTCCGTTGACAAAATTACAGATTTATCTATCTAAGTGATGGATGATATTTCAAAAGTGTAAAGGTACAGATTGCGTTGGTGAATAAAAAAATGTATCTTTAATTTGGTTTAGTGATGAAAATCGTGCAGTGGTATCTTATACAAGGGTTTTAAGTTACAGCTAGCAATTACTGAAAGAGCATGCGTAGTCGCTAGATAGAGCTGATAAAAATTCCAACGAAACTATTTTTTGGACAAAAAAAACCTTTTCCATACAAACTATCAGAAGAATATGACTATTTTATATGAATGTCAAGTTTTGTCTTCATTTCCGATTTTTTTTAATTTGCTCAGAACCGTTGACTAAGCATGTCCTATCAGTATTTGCTAAGTCGCCACTTGCACACTGTGTATAATAATACTAGCTTTCCGCACCGCGGCTCCGCCCGCGTAATAATTTTCCCGTGGCAATGAGGAATTTGCCCGCTATAAAAGGTAGCCTACGTGTTATTCTGATGTATAAGCAAGTTATACATAATATTGTAAAGTTTCATTAAAATCCATTCAATAGTTTTTGCGTGAAAGAGTAAAAAACATCCATCCACCGATACATTCTCACAAACTTACACACACACACACACAGAGCTGTCTCTGTAAATAAAAAACAAATCAATAACGTACGGAACTCTTCTCGAATAAGTCGAACTCGGGCGTCATCCATTATTTTTTCCCTTTTTACTTGTATCGTGCGCGTCTGACTTAATTACGCCGTTTAATAATTCCGTCGAATTTCTTTATTTTATGATTGGACAAGGAATTAATATGTAAATCGGTCGGCACGGTGGTCCGGCGCCTGTTCAGCGTCGCCGACCGGGGAATTACCACTACCACGTGATAAACAAAAAAAAAACGCACTTCTCTCTTGGTTTTTGTCTAGTTCGTCGGTGGCCGAGTGGCTAAGGTCGTTGCGTTGTATTGCATTCGGGAGGCACGGATTCAAGTCTCGATATGTACCAATGTGTTTGAGATCTTTGAATTTGTATTGCTTTCGAGGTTACCCTACGTCAAAAACCCTGCATTCAGAATTATAGAGCCACCTAACGCTTCTTACATGGCTCCTGCGTAGATCATAGCCGGGACCAATGGCTTTACGTGCTTTTGTTTTCGGACAATCAGGTGATTCAGCCTGCAATGTCCTAACCAAACTGGGGAAAGTCTCACAAAGTGATATTTGTTTGGCAAGTTTCCCACCGGGATTCAAACCCGGATTCTCCGTAACGTCAGGCGAACTTTTGACCACTCTACCACGGAGGCTGTTAATATTACGTTCATTCGACGCTCTTACGGTGAAGGAAAACATCATGAGAAAATCTACAAAGACCTGCGTGGAAATTTGAAGGTTGTTTGTGGGTGTGAAGGTTTTTTTTGAACTGATTTGGCATAAGTTAAAACTAATTAATTAAATTACATGTAGGATCTAGACTAGATCCTACACTAGACTACTAAGTAGTCGCCGCTTACGATAGGGGGGTCTGTTTTCTTTGCAGGAGACTGTACATAGTAGTTTTTTTTACTCATACATATTAGTTTAAAAAAAAACAATGAACAGAACGACTTATTAGAATCTTTGAATGTTTACATAGATCTCAGCTCTATCATTTGTTGCTACCTTCGTTTTTAGGTAAATCATGAGAGTCGATTCTGGCAAATTCATTCATTCATTCATACCTATTCTAGTAAAACCAAAAAAAAAAACCTCATCAGAAGTTCATCTTTAACCTCACATCATGAAGAAAAACTTAACTTTAGTTTTCATGAAACCAAATCTTTATTAAGTTTAATCTTCCAGTTAACTTTAACTAACAACGGAAGCCGCCGACAGCAGCGATTTGAAATGATTTAACTGAGTTAGCAGTGATTCAAGCATTCAGTTAACATAACCGGGGGAGGAGCAATTAGGCAATTTAAACTTATTTGTTTTATTAAACTCAATGAACTTAAGATTGGTGGTAGAGCTTGGTTCTTATTGTGTATGTGTTAGTAACCAAGTTAATGAAACATCCTTAAATAGCGGAATTCACGAAAAAATCTTTTTTTGTCGGGTGACGCATTATTTTACCAAAAATCTACATGCTTAATATTTTGAAGTCTGCTTTATAGACGACCGACCCGGTCTTAGTAACATCGACTAAGAAAAGGAGGTCAATTGTCTCTGCAGTTAACCGTACATAGCGTCACGTGCCCACAAATATACTGTATACAAAATTACTTGATACAAATTATAGGTAGGTACTTAACTAGTTTTCCGCCGCGAATCCGCCCGCGTTAACAGTTTTTCCCGTGGGAATTAGGCATTTTCCTGTGGTAAAAGGTGGCCCATGTTATTCAGGGTGAATGTAACTTTCTAATGGTAAAAGAATTTTCGAAATGGGCAAACTAGTTTTTGAGTTTATTCATTACAAACATACAAAAATACAAATCTTTCCTCTTTATAATATTAGTATAAATATGATAGGTATGCGATATACGGTGGCTGTCTCAGGTAATTTTATCATACTTTCAAATATACAAATTATACGAAAGCCTCCGTAGCCGAGTGGTAAGCGGTGGGGCAATCGTCGAACAAATCCTTTATATTCATTAGAGCAAACTTATATCGCTTTGTTAGGCTTTCCTCAATTTGGTTAGGACATTGCACTCCATGACAATCAATGATTCAGCCTACAATGTCCTAACCAAACTGGAGAAAGTCTCAAAAAGTGATACGACTGGGATTCGAATCCGGAACCTCTATGATGTGTGGCTGCGTTTTGGTTTTATCACTCGGGAAGATAATAATAATTAGCCCAGTTATCCAGTCCACTAACTCCCACCCTCATAGCCCAGACCAACGTTTGTCCCTCCCTGGCAATAGTTTTGTAGCTAGCGGGGACTGTCCCCCAGCACATTTGTGTAGTGTGTTGGAGGATAGGCCCCGGTAGGTGCGTGCCATCTCACATTTTAGAATAAATGGTACTAAACGGGCCTCTACATGTTGGCTTTGGCCCCATGCACGCCTCCCAAAGGATCGGGTCTCTATAGGCCCGTGATCTTAAAGTGTACCAACATAACAATAATAATATGTGGTGACACCTCACAAACGACCATCAGTCAGACAGCTGATATACATACATATATAAATATACAACATCTAGACACAAGGCAAACACAAGTGCTCATCACACGAATGTTTGCCCTGGGCGGAAATCGAACCCGCCACCCTGTGCTTTGTAGGTAGGCGTACCTACTACCAACTAGGCTACGGGTCAAATAGGAAACATTATAGCTAATTACGAATTATAACAAATAATTATGTTATACTTCTTGCCGCGATTAAAATTAAGATAAATAGGAAACCTGGCTACTACATCCACATTTATTACAGCTAAACTTACTTTAAATTAAGTTTTGCGAGTTAATTGCCTCGTTAGCTTTAGTAGTATACTTTACTGTTAATAAAATCCTATAATTTAGACAATAAAGCTTTTATGGTAGTTTAAGTTTTAAAGTGTTTTATAATCAAATTACGTAAGTAGAGAGCGTTGGTCGCTGCCTGTCATTCGGGAGGAGTAGGTTCGAGATTCACCAAGTACGATTAATATAGATTTTGGTTTTAGAATTAATCATATCATACTTAGAGTATAAATAGAAAAATATATCATAGGTACTTCATACTAATATTAAAAAGAGGAAAGATATGTATTTTTGTGTGTGTGTGTGTGTGTGTGTATGTTTGTAATGAATAAACTCAAAAACTACTGAACCGATTTCAGTAATTCTTTTACCATTAGAAAGCTACATTTACCCTGAGTAACATAGGCTTTAGGCTACCTTTTACCGCGGGAAAATGCCTCATTTCCAAGGCAAAAACTGTTAACGTGTACGGAGCCGCGGTGGAAAGCTAGTATTAGATTTAAAAAAAGAATTCTTCCTCTATGGTCAATATAGGTAGATATCAAAATTTTACTATACAAAATTGTTAACATAACACAATCAATAGTCAGACTAGACAAAAAAAGGCTAAACACGCTCGTACCGTCCAGAAAGCGTCGAAAAGATCATTAGGAATTATTCAAGGATCATAATTTCCAACTCTATCATGCCAGTTTCACCCAACAATCATAGATGGCGCCACGGCAACGAGCGATCAAATCGCTCCGTCACAGACTGTAAAGACAATTTTATACGTGTCTTTATCATAATAAATCCACCTCTATGCCATGGACCATAGAGTCTATGGACTTTATACGCGCTAGGAGTACTTCAACAATCTTAATTAACAGTGATGTAAGGCCTTAAAAATTTTGTTTGAGAATAAATCGGCCGATAAAGATTTTATTTTCTTTAAATTTTACGGAATTTGAGTTGCGTCACTTTTGTTTTGGATGTGAAGAGTGGGTTCCGTAGTTTGTGAATTGTAAAGGTACTGGTTTCTAATTAAACTACAAATAAAGTGAAAATGCATATATCACTAACATGAATGAAAATAATATTTTCGGGGTAGTTTACTTAATTTTATACTTTTTGGATCACCTATTTAAAACAATACCTAATGGTTATGTTTTTTAAAAGTATGAACTTTATTGTGTTTATTCATATTCATACCAATAATTTAATACTACCTAGTTCAATATATTTTGTTATTTGTTTAAAATGAACTTATTATTTTCAAATTGACTTGAATTTCGGTTCTGCTACTCACCACTAGGTGGCGTATGGATATAGCTTCTTAGGGGGTGATTACATATAACGGGGTCATAGGAATAAAAGTGAATTCAAGTTATTTATTATTATGTATCATAAACAACAGCGTATAGTGGATATTATGTAAGAAATAGACAAACAAAAAAACAAAAAAACAAAAAAATCTGGATACGTTCTATATATCACTTCTTCCGTCCGGTCCCCTTATCTCGGTTTTTAGTTTTTAGCTTTTTTTTTATGTACCTACAGATTTTCAAACTCTACAGTTTGTCATATAGATTAATAAAATTATCATCCTTTTTTTAAAGTAAGGTAAGTAACTACCATTTGGTGGATAACACGAAATTCGAACACAGATTATTTAGTACTTTTAGATTAAGTAGACTTTAAATAGCATTATCGATATAATATCATGTTGATTTGTATATAATTAAGCTATAGGTACCTATGTTTTCTAGGTAGTGAACCGGTTAAGGTTTAATCTGGTTTTATTTTAATTGCGATCACATTGGCTAAGTGCACATGCAGGCGTCGCCGCTTTCGCGCCAACTCGGTAATTCGCGCCATCCATAACTCATACTACCGACACGCAAGCACAAACATACACCCGTCTCTCTCACACTCGCGCACCTAGAGAAACCACACACTGATGTTTGTTTTTCTTCTTACACGCTTCCAAGTTCGAAATCTTATTTTAAAATTTGTATAGCTATAGATTTTTACAGGGGCGTGCGATGCATTGCATTTTCACCTCTCTCTCTGACATGTAGGGCTTAGTGACTGTCTCTGTCGTGCTTTTTGTAATTTTAATTCGCAGAACGGCATCGAGACGTGATCCGATTGTTGAAAAGTTTTTTATCCGGAATTCGATGAAGCTCCGGGGAGATGCAATCGATTGTTTCCATTTAAAGCGAATCGAATGTTCTCGATTTTGATAGTTGCATAGTGCGGATGCCATTTGACTATCGTTAGATGACGATGTCAGTTTCGGACATTTCATTGGCGAAATATTTTTTCGATCACGTAACTGGAATATTTAAAGTTTTGTCAAAAAAATATGTATTATAGATGGTCATTAAACTTTAATAAATCCTTGCTTAAAGAAATATTGCTCTGTGTATTAAAAAAAAATCTCTATCAAAATGTAATCTATCCTCAGTCTGAAAAAAGAAACAAAATCCACCAGAAAGATTTTCTACTTTTAAACAAAGGAAAAACACAAAGGAAAAACCGTTATCTTAAATAAATATTTATGATTTATGATTTTATGATTTCACATTTTACATTTTTTCACATTTTATGATTTTTTTTCTTTACTTACATAATCAAATCACATGCGTACCTAGTAGTACCTATTAATAATACATTTATCAGTGATAATGATGATATTTTTCTATCGATTTAAAGTCAGTTAAGATCACAGTCCTCGTCTTCCTGTACAGTCGGGTTCTGAATCAGTGTTGTGTTTATTTGCCCACGTTTTTGTGAGGGCATCGGTGAACCCTTGCTTGCTCAGCTAAAGCGGTTTGCATGTAGACAGCGCTTGTGCTCAAATATTGTCCCGCGGCTCCTCTGACTAACTTAATCTGCTTAAAAAATGCTTTTTCATCGTCCAGCTACTTAGATAATAAGTAAATGTTAGATGCTTAGATGTATCTAGCACTTGAAATGTTTTTGAGGAAAGTAAAAATTTGTTCACAATACTTATATAATTCCAACCATCTATTTTATTTTGCTTTGTTGGCTGCAAAAATTAACCTCTACCTACCTACCATTCATCCAAATAAGGAGACATTTTACGAGGTAGAAAAATGAATGATTTAGTCTGTAGGTCTAAGTAGATAGAATATTATGGTAAGTATAATCTTATCCAAAATAGATGGTCTGTCAAATCAATATGAGTAAGATTGGATTATACTACACTTCACAGAAGAACCCGAAACCGTATGCGGATTATTACATCAGTTTATTTTCAATCGGTTAAGTTCATGATGATTTATTAATTATGGTGTTCCTGTGTATGTAATGTGTGAAAGAAATAATAAGTTCATGTCGAATCAAATTCGCAAAAGTAAAAAAAATACTTATTTTGCGAATATAATAACGATCTAAAGTGTAGGGTTTTCTCGTATTCTTTAAATAGCTAAGTATTTATAATAAAAAAGAGATGCTTAACAACTGAGAAATTGTCGTCCTTTTCAAGAACTTCATCGGGCAAGTGGCGGGTTTGCTTAACTAAGTCGGTTTACGTGTCGAAAGTATGCTCAAATATTACTATCCAGCGGCTCCTCTGACCAACTTAATCTGCTTGACGCAAACGTCAAGACGTTTTATTCTTTTACACTTACTTAGCTACTTGCCTACTTAAGTGGTTTAAAAGCATTATTGGATCAAGAGCAGTCTGAGGTGTGAATCGATTTTTAATGTCAAAAAAAAATTAAATAAAATATTCGAAATAAGATTTTACAAATCACTTTTCAACGTCGAGGAGAGTTCACGATTTGGCTGTCTTCTGTGGAGAAGAACTCTACGGGAGAAACTCTACAGGCGTTGCATCTTTTCAAAATATTTTTACACAATTATTATTTTATACAATTTGATTAATCTATAATGTTTATTTTGAGCCAATTATTTTTCTCTTTCACAAACCATTAGGTAGGTACTCTTTATTTAAATATAGATTAAACATTCCACAAGATCATTCAAAAATTTTATCAGTTCTTAATAATTAGAAGCCCACAACAAATACCTAATAAAAAAGAGTCGAGAGAAAAAGAAAGCGAAGATAGATCTTAGCTATCAAATGAATAACGTTAAAACGTTAACAAAACGAACAATTATTACTATAACTACAGCCATATAAGTAAAAACAAGACCTACAACGATGCCACACAAAGATGATGGCATCAAATTGACTGATGATGACATCATCGTGAAAGAAACGTATTTATCCAATAGTTATGGCTATCTATCACGCGATCTGTAACCAATTAGAAGCTGGGATGGCGTTCTTCCATTGGTCAGTGATGACGTGATCTACTAGCATCCCCTTATGGCAGATAAAAAGTGAATCTATGAATTACGTTGGAATGATGCACGAAGGTAAGCGGGGCAATAAAATGTGAAGAATGTTCATAAATCACTAGTAATAAAGCAAGAGCTATAGGAACTCAACGTAAGATAAATCAAGATTTGAGCAATTACCTACTTCTTAGATCATTATTGAAAATATATATAATAAAATAAACAATTAGTAAACAAAAGGAAAAGTGTTATGTGCTAAAATAAACGTAGATAAAATTAAACTTGTCTTTACTCAGTAGTTCAGAACAACTGATAAATTAGAAGAGTAGAGTAATGCAAAGTTTGGAAAGAAGAATAAATTAATGATATTCTAGTAGGAGTCCGATCATCGTGGAGATCTTTGGGGGAGGCCTAATGATGATGATGAGGATTCTAGTAGGTAAAAAGAGATGAAAAACAGCCAAATAACGGATGCTTTCTAATTTATCTATCGTCAATCCACATCCATATCCTAAAGCAATTTCAAAAAGCGCAATTCGCATCCAGCAGCACCGAGTCGGGCTATTAGCATAAAACGCGAGCACTAAATTAAAATAAATATTGCCGGCGAGTACAAAGAGAGGTCGCTTTCATCTGCCGACACAGGTGCCGCCGGTTAGGGGGAGAGGGGGGTGCCGTAAGTTTACCAGCAATACAAGTCCGAGTCCAGATTGTTGGCTATCAAATGCGATTTAGGACCGTTTAGGAGCGTCTGCGCTAAATTGTTTGCCATTTGATTTGGCTTAATTGATTTTTATCGTTTCATTGATGATGTCATGGTTTCAAATACATATTATGCTATAAATTGAACGAGATAATTGAGTACTATGTAAATACACAGATAGGTATCTCTTTCAAATCTAGCCAGATCATATTTGGGAAATAGGGAGATAGACTCTTTTTGGTGCAAAAAGAATTAATTAGATGTAAGAAATAAGTAATTATTCAATAATAATATCTTCTATGCTATAAATACCCCAGGACCTAAAATTTTAAAAAGTTTCGTGGTTAACATACCAATTATGGAAAATACCCCATAGAATAAATACAATACAATACAATACAATATTCTTTATTGACACCAAAATATACAGTGCACAGAAACAATTTTTAAAACAAATAAAAGAGTCAAAAGGCGGCCTTATTGCTAAGGCAGCAATCTCTGCCAGGCAACCTTTAGGTGGGAAATAGCGCACGGAAAAGAATGAGCGGGTTGAGGCAATTCAATAATGGAAATAGACTACAGACATACTAATGGAAATACATAAAATACTGAAAGATAATACTATTTATTTATATAATAAACTGATTTGACTTTTAACATTATATCAAAGAGACTTAAATGAACGATAACGGTCTTATCTATTTTTAAATGTTATTCTACTTAATTATTATTTTACATATGTCTGAGTACAAGCTAACTTTTAATGAGACGATCACTTCATTTCCTAACAAATTTATCAGATGATCACGCAATTATCTATTAATAGATAGTTTGCCATAGTGGAACAAACAGGTTGAGATCACCGAATTACAAGCTTTTCTAGGGTAGAACAGAGCCCTCGCAAGTCCGGTAAAGCTTGATGGTTCGAAACAAGCATAGGTCAGTTAAAAAAAACACAACTCGCGGTGGTTGTGGTCATAAATTAATCTTTTTTGGTGATATGGTGCGATGACAGTTACCATAACAGGAAGCTTTTAAGTAGTCACGGATACTCAAGACAATTGATTTCCAAATTACCATTAGTTCTGTTTTCTATGGAAACCAGAGCGAGGTGAAATTCAATATTTAAATCGGTCTATACGAGGTCTCGCCCCGTCTATTATGTAGAGTCTGCAACTACATAAAATCTATAAACCAAGATTTTTTTTACTAAAGCCAAAATTTTTATTAAATCTTGACTTATTCGGTATTAAATCATCAATATCGTTTATATCTAGTACTAGCGACCCGCCCCGGCTCCGCACGGGAAAATGGTTATTGTGGGTTATCCTTCAGTATATTATACATGTATTATACATATAAACCTTCCTCTTGAATCACTCTATCTATTAAAAAAAAACGCATCAAAATCCGTTGCGTAGTTTTAAAGATTTAAGCGTACAAAGGGACATAGGGACATAGGGACATAGGGACATAGGGACGGAGAAAGCGACTTTATTTTATACTATGTAGTGATAGTGATATGATAAGGCATAAGCATTAGTGATAGATAAGTGTTTTCTTTTTTTTGAATTGACCTATGCTTGGTACGACCAATCAATAGATAAGTGTTATGTGTGTTTGTCTAGTAGTCAGAAAGAGAACCAAGTAAATACTGTAGTTTACTGAATCAATTTTATTGAAACACAAAAAAACATGGAAATAGTTTTTTTGTGAGGCATCGGACACCATTCAAAAATACAATCAACGGTTGAAAAATCATAGAGTATCCCAAACATTATCATTGATAAGATTTAAAAAATAGAATACATATAAACATTTCGCATCAGAAAAGAAAGATACATTTATAGAGAGCTTAGATTTTTTCATATTAAAAGCTGTGCGACGTTTTTTCCGCTGCTGACGCTCACGAATACAGAAGTGTTTTGTTTGGCCGTCTGTCTGTTTGTCGTCCACAGTAAACAGGAGGTCGGCCGGTGTACGTGTACACGGGCCTTTACCGACAGTCGCGCTGCCGCCGCCGCCGCCGTGAAAACGATATCATTGGAAAACCGGTCTTATTTACCGTTTACCGGTTCTATATTCTCACTTTACGGGCTTCCTAGTTTTGAATCAGCTTCGGGAATGGTGACGCTATTTTTTTAGAGGATTTTAAGGTTCATAATCGATTGAGTACAATCACAGGGTTCGTCCCCGAGCTTACCGTTCCCCGAGCTTACCGTCCCGGAGCTTACCGATTTTGATAAAATTGATTACATTTTATTTTGTTTTTTTTTCTACTATTTCCAACTTGTACAACAGAGATCAAAAGTGTTTTAAAGTAGGTATGAAATGTGTTTGTTTGGTTACTGCAGGCAGAATTATGTGAACTTAATTATGAAAGTTATAGGACTAAAAATGTATGTGTAACTATTAAATTAAATATAGCAAAACCATATTTTTAAGATAATAATTGCCATCATCATTAATAAAAAAACAAATTATTGTGATGATTAAAACCTGTGATAATACACCAGCAGATTAATAAACGTGATTATTTAACCGCGATCTAGAAGTTATTATTTATTCCTATAAAGTATAAAATTCGACTTTGCACTTTTGCTGCTAATAGTACTTTAAAGCAAGATTGACATTTTAATCGACTTTTTATAATAATTACGATTCGGTAAGCTCCGGGACGGTAAGCTCGGGGAACGGTAAGCTCGGGGACGAACCCCAATCACAAACTCTGATGTTAGATTAGACATTTTTTTATTTTATTATTGACTATCTTTCCGCTCCGCCCGCGTTAACAGGTTTTCCCGTGGGAATGAGGTATTTTCCCGCGGTAAAAAGTGGCCTATGTGTTAATCCAAGGTGTCGGTTAACTCCATAACTAATTTGATTGAAATCGCTCCAGTCGCGTAGACATGAATAAGTAACAAACATACACACTCACTAACAAACAAACATAATATAATATTAGTGTGATAATATCGTCGGTACTGTGTTTATACTAATCTCTTTTTACTTCGTTTTAATATGCCGCGAATTCCAATTAATTTAAAAAAACAAAAATGATCTTAATATTATGTTGCATCTACTAAACGCTAGGTGGAGTTAGTAGTCAGTACAGTTTAGTAGAAACGTGTTTTTTGTTGCAATAATAATAAGTGAAGCATAATCTTTGAAATTAATAACTTAAACGTTAATTTTGTTTTTAATTCACAAATTAATTCATAAGTTCCCTGTCCTATAAAGCTAAAAGAAAATATTAATAACTACAAACAACCACTAGCCATACTACGATTTAGTGCAAAAAACACCTCTATTTCCAGGCTCATAACGTTCTATAAGGTATAACGTTGCCTGTTTCTATTACTATAAAAGTCTTTTTGAGGCTTCTAGCTCAAGTATAAAATCGTAGGGGCACTATCCATTGGTCTCTGCCTACATAGGAGAGATATGAAGAGAGGGGTCTATGAAACTGGTTTTTATGTGAAAAGGAATTGCATTTAATGTCGTTCTTCATTTTATATTTAAAAATGCATTATTCTCTATGAAATTATAGCAAGAGGTTGATAATGACAGACGTGGGTGTCATTTATAGTACGTTTAAAATGCACGCTCATTCACCTTTAGTGAGCAGAATAGCATTTTTTTAGCTGGCATTTGGTTTTGAATATTATGATGTGTTGTATAGAAAAGTGATGGAATTAAGACTTTTCACAAAAATGCAGGAAATCGTACGTAATATAGGTACCTACACACTATTCAATCATGAAAGTAAGAATTCATTATTATGATTGTTAGTCTAAATCAACCGCACGCAGCATCACCCGTCTAGAAAAAATACTACGCGGGTGATGCTGCGAGCAGAAAGCTAGTCGATTATTTTGGGAGAAATAATATCTACAAATAAATAAATAGAGCGAGAAAAAATAATTTAATCCATTACCATCTCATCACAGCGATCGCCGCTAACCTCGGAATAACAGAACCAACCAACGTTTATTCGGCCCGTTAATTTTATTTATGGCCGCTTGCCGAGTCGGGTGTAAATGGGCCGCGCAGTATTAAATTATATGACTCGTAGCGCCACCTGCCGTCGAGGGACGCAACTGCGGGCGCCGCCAGCGATCTATTTGTGTTCTTTTTTTGAATTAATTAAAAAAGAAAGTTCAAACAAATATTTATATATAATAATATATAAATATTCTATTCCAATTTTAAACATATTTTTAAAAGGTTCCTTGCTTGAAAATGAGACGTTGCCGTGATCTCTAAGCTTGGAAAATATATTGGGGACCATAAGTAGGTAGTTGTTGGTTACACATATATTAAACGCTGCTGTTCGTTCTCAAGAATAGAATTTGGTTGGATTAGATTCTAAGCTAATCTTTTAAAAATTCATATCAAGTAAAAATAACACTAAGAAGAAACATTAATTACCAAAACTACTAAAAACTACTATTTAAACCTAACCCTCTAATACAGTAGACTAAATGTAATATGGTTTATTACTAAATATTCTAGCGATACTCCCAAAACCTCAAATGGAAAATCATGTAAAACTTTAAAGTCACCCATAACATACCCCCAATCCAGTTCAACAGTAAATAATAAACCAAAGGCGACAAAAACAAAATGTGCAGATGTCCATTGATTTTTATAAAATGCCGTGAAGCGAAATAAAAAAGAAAAAGCAACGTGCTAGATATTTATTTTACATCACATAATAAAAAGGATGTTTTATGGCATGGAATCATACTTATAAAGAGGGAAAATTTGTATTTTTGTGTGTGCGTATATGTTTGTAATGAATAAACTCAAAAACTAGTGTGCCGATCCGATTTCAAGAATTCTTTCACCATTAGATAGCTACATTCACCCATTCACATAAGCTACCTTTTACCGCGGGAAAATGCTTCATTCCCACGGAAAAACTGTTAACGGAAAGCTAGTCTAAAATATAGCAGAAAAAAACTGTCGAAAATAATGACAACATTTATAACACTATAAAAACCATTAACGCATCCGAACCCATTTTTATGCAAACTCGAACAAAGCCAGCAATGTAGAGGGTGGATAGAAATAATCCCATGAGGATATTGAGGCTATCTCTACTGGGGTAGGTAGTCCCAATAATTGATTGCCTCCTTGATTGATGAGCTTTGAAGTAAGCCCAGGGTTAGCAAGGGAGTGCAATCGATAGATGTGGAAAATGATAGGAGCCGGTTAAAACTGTTTGTTGTTTTAAAAAATGTTGACACAGGACATTATACGAGACGAATATGATGAAAAAGATTAAGAGCAAGCAAATCTAGCTATAGGTGAGAGATTATGAGAGATACAATCCGGGTAAAGGCAGCATTATAGAAGAGTGTAACTAATACTTAATGATAATAGTCGAAAGTGTTCAGTTTAGCGTGTTTTTGACTGTTACAAATTTGACAAAATTTATAAACGTTAAATGAATATACCCACTGTTTTCTTGCGTGATCGAATCAGGAATGATGAGGTCCGCAGGCGAACCAGAGACACCGACATAGCCCGAAGAATCGCTAAACTTAAAAGGCAATAGGCTGGGCACATTGCGCGTAGAACGGACGGCCGTTGGGGCAGAAAGGTTCTTGAATGGCGGCCGCGCGCCGGAAGACGTGGACCGACGATCTGGTGAGGGTCGCGGCAAGCCGCTGGATGCGGGCAGCGCAAGACCGATTATTGTGGAGATCCTTGGGGGAGGCCTTTGTCCAGCAGTGGACGTCTTTCGTCTTTCGTCGTCTTCATTATATTATAATAATGATTGTATTTACAAAATTAATTTTCAAACCAAAATAATATTAACAACTGAAAGAAGTAACTATTGATAATGATGCTGATTCTGACTGCATCCCACAACAGGTTGTTGACAAATTAAATCGATGTTCAGAACACATGTCAAAATACATTTATTTAAACAAACAGACGGACGGGAAGACCGCTATTATAGTTCTAATTCGAACAGCTGTCGATTGCTAACGACAATATAACTATTTATTATACCTAATTAACCAACGCTAGTTAGTTAAAAAACAACCCCTAATCATATCGCAATTAAGTCCGTTTTTACGCCAATTCGTCAAGTTTTTTTGTAAGTTTAGAGATCCTTAATCATGTAGTTTATTTGTAGTGATATTGTTGTTTTTGGTTGTGTAGGTAGTTGTGTCACTATCACGACCCTGTTTAATGAACGAAACCATTTGCAAATTAAAATATAATGAACTGTTGCAAATAATTCTACCCACTCTAATTGAAAATCAATAGTGGAGCAATCGAATGTGACATTAGAAATGCTATCTTCAATAATAAAACGCATAAAAACCTATAATAGTGCTCATGTATTAGTCAAGCGAGTTTTTGTATAGCATTAGCTTCATAACTCGGTGATATCTCAAACAGTAATACATAAAAAAACTATTGATTACATGTGATAGAATCACATTTCTACTTTATGTTACTCCTTACAGCATCACGTGGCAAGACTGTTTGGTTTTGAAGTATTTTATTTGTATTATTTAAAACACGTTATAATCTGTTTTTTTTTTTTAAATAACACAATTCCTTAGGTTGTCTTTTTGTACTTAATATTTAGCGCAATATTATATTTCGACAGAATCCTCAAACTTTTATGTTTAACTCGCTATCTAATATTTTTTTCTAACGACAGACGAACAAAAACTACCTCTATCCCCCAATAAAGTGGGTGTAAATTCATATGACGAGGTGTCGTTAACAAATATTTGAGTTTCTTAGGTGTAGACGTGTAATTACGAGCAGACACCTCGATGGAAACCTGCTGGCGCCTTAAGGCTATAAGCTTGTTAAAGAACCAGAAGAAACGAACAAAAAAAGAATAAAACACATTATGGAGGCAAAACTCAAGGTGTCTGGGATTTTGATAAACACACAAACATTTTTGTTGAAGATAAAGATATTTTAAAAATTGGCATGGATTTGATTAAAATCATAAACGAAACAAGAACATTATAGTTATAAATACTAAAATGAAATGTAAGTATGTAGTTTTACGTATAAAACTCGAGTTTAATACAAATTTCAAAAAGTTTTATTAATTTTGTCATTAGAGACTTTTCTCAGATATTTCTCATTCTCATCTGACTACTTCCAGTAATAGTCAGGGCTAAAAATATTATTACAAAGAAATAATACAAAGAAATGATACAATGTAAGTACAAAACGCGTTTGGTAAACATGGTCATAAGTGCAATTAGTCCTGTCTATTTAACAGTGATTTATATGATATTAATTGTGACATTCCTTACTGACAGCAAGAGCTACTGTAGCACTTTGCTTTTCATTATCCCTTTTTAGTTGAAATGAGGAGTAATTAAGAACACTGTGTGACTGACAGAAACAACATTCTGGTATGAAAAGAATTTAAAGACGAAGAAAATTTACGATCGTGATTGAGTTACCAATTTGAAAGATATCGATTGAGAGCAAAATACAAGAACATACCTTATTAAAGCGGTCAGTAACAGGCAATGAAAAGCTAAAATAAATTAGGTAATCAACCATTCATATTTGCAAATGAAGAACGAATCAACAAAATTGATGAAGAAAACTTGAATATAGTAATATAAATTCCTGCCAAAGAGGAAAAGAGTGTCGGTGGTTTATTAGCTAGGGTCGTTGATTTCCATTAGGAAGGCACTGGTTCTGTTGAATTGAAAATCTATGGAATTGGGAATTTATAAAATGTGTCTTGAACTCTTCGGTGGGGACATACCTATAAGGGCCGTCAAAGACGAATTTCATGTCACAGTAGCGACAAATATTATTAATCTTTTTCTTATAGGTAAACTAGAAAAACCAGTACCGTCAACGGTCCCTGGTGCTGTGCTGCTCCAATACTCATACATGGGATATTAATTTACAATTGCAAATTAAACACTAGCTACATAAGTGCCATTGGAGAGAATCATTCTCCGATGATAAATTTATTGCCGACTCAATATCCACGACTTGAGACAAATAAGGCTAATAAATTCAGCCTCCCGCAGAGTGCAAATTACACTTAATTTACCTACAATCGCCCATACTAATGCTATCGACACATGCGAGTTGTTTTTATCAGTTTCGATGTATTTGTACTTGCAGGAATTGTATCATGAGGGTCGCGCTCGCGGCAATAAAAATTTGTAATTGCTGTTTGTGTTAGCTTAGCACCTTTGGTAACGGTCAATGTTTTTACATTAATGTCACCATTGATAGTTCATGTTTCAAATATTAAATAGCAGCTGGATCGTTCGTCGTCCGTTAACAGCTCATATATGTCCCACCAAGAGACTCGAGCCTGAACTATTTATCTAGAAATCTTTGAATTTATTCGTAGGTTTCCTGACCATGTTTTACTTCATCGTTAAAACCTGGAATAAATGTTCCTACACATTATGAATTCGAAAATAGAAAACATAATACGTGCCCAGGATTGAAGTCGCTTCCCAATGGAAGATCGATGAGCTAACACCTGGAATACCTGGATAGCATTTCGTAATCTAACAAGTTATACCATTGTTTGACACGCAAAGCTATGTCCCTTCTATTATCAACAGACATATCAAAGGCCTTAGACGATTCATTAATTCTGCCACCAGAGTTGATCAGGTAGGCCGACAACTCTACAACCCACACGAGAAGATGAAGATCATTATGCAGAGTGTTTATCTTGCCAAAAGCATTTGTTTTATCTTGCCAAAAGCATCGTGATTTTTGAAAGTATCTTCATTAAATCACAAAATTGAATGTCACCTCTGGCAATCTAAAATGAACGGTCTATCATCAATGTCCGTTCACAGTTGATCATAGAGACGAAACGATGAATCACCATTGATTAAATAGCAATTGGTTTTGAATTATAACGTGACCAAAATTCAAAATGAATACTTCGGTCTCTCGAAAGGCTACAATTATTGTAAAGTAATTTAGTGATATTTTTTGCCTACTAGATCTACAAGTACCTATAGAGGTTTTATTAAGAAATATTAAACTTAAAATGAAATATTTTTAAATAATATTAGTACCTATTAGTTTGTTTTATCTGCATTCAATATTTAGAAGTTGACTCAAAATATAAATTATTTTTTAGAATCCTGTCTTGGTTTTGCCTCGATAGATTTTTTTTTAAATTGTTACTTTATACCTAGCAAGTTAAACCTAAGACCAAACCATATAATAAACCTAAGAAGCCACAACATCTGGTAAACCATATACAATGCTTTAGTTAGACAACCTAGAATACTTAGATCATTACCTACATAGAGGGTCATCGCGCTAATATCTTCCAATAATGCCTGTAAAAAAACCGTTAACAAATACAAATTTCCGTACCTACCGCGTGAAAAAAAAAAACCAAAACTAACAACGTCTACACGTCGTTATCCCCAAAACAGAAAATAACACGGCCGAGCAAGCTTCACAAACGTAACCAGTAGGTAAGCTCAGAAAAAATAGAACAAAAACGAAGGTAGTTTAATATAATAGAGGGCTCGATCATAAATAATAGAATCATTAACATCTGCCGCTATGATTTGGATCATCAATTTTTTGTTAGTACAGTGGTTCTCAATGAGAAATAGGAAAATGTTATAGAATATCAACATAAAATAGAACACAATAGAATAAATTTACACGATACTACTATTTATTTTGTACTATCTTTAGTATGTATTGTATGACTCTATCAAAATCTAAATGAACATGGTGATGAAATGTAGACTCAATAATATTACAGACGAAAAGAAAGTGAAAACATAATATTAGAGAAATTCCCGTCGATCTCATTATGATATCTCATACTATCATCTAAATAGCGAACCTTAAAACCCTTTTAGCTGCAAAATTTCATAAGATTATGTGCATGCATTTTTGAAATTACTCGAGACTTGAAATCGTCTCCTTTGGCGTCGTAAAATTATGCTCGGACCACCCTGTTCGGCCTAAGTGAATGGACGTTCGTGATTTTTATCTTTTTCACTACTCCAAATATTAGAGAGTTCTCAAAGAAATTGAAATGTTTTCTACCTAACCTAACCTATTATACTAATGTTCTGAGAGAAAATATTTATTATACTGTCATTGTTGTAGAATAGTCTATAATAAATTAACATTCAAAATGTATACTGATTTGATTACTGATGTATTTAGATTTTATGGTAAATAAATTATCCTTTAGTTTTGAGAACCACTGGTCTGTGAAAAAGTTGTACCAGCGTTGCTCGACTCAATGTGTATCGTTTGGGGGGCGTTGCCGGAAAACGACGTATTTGATGGTTAGACTCTCCGTGTTATTTTTTAATTTCCTCCGTTAATGCTCACAAAGTTCAGTCTTTAGCTAAAAGGTAATTTAGGCCTTCGTCTGATTGTTTTAGTTCATTGAGTTCGGTAATTTGATGTTCGTTGAAAAAAAATTGTTTGTACGGTGTAAGTATTTATTTTAATGTGGAGGTTTAATATGTTTTGTGTGTCATTCTCATTACTATGCTGTACTTTATGATAGCATGAAAATTGAAATATAAAAAGACATGCGATGATTCTTTAGCTAAAAAATCAATCGATTTCGCAAAAAATCCGCATAAGGTAAGCAACTGACCCTTAATTTTAAAGTTATAAGATCTAACTTTTTAATAGGTACTGATGAAGAAAGTAAATGAAAGTTGTACTAACCAAATGGTCTGAGTGGGGATCTCTTGGAGCGCTAGGGGCCGGGGTGGGCCACAGCAACTTTGATAGCATCCGTTGGCTTTGGCTATAGATGAGCTCCTACGAAGGAGAAAAACCAACTTTAGTATTTTAAGAATAACGCCTTTGACTGGCTTCGTATTCTTAATATTATCATCTAATAAAGGATGTCTATCAGCAGCAGTCGTTATCGGGTTCTTTCTAGATCTTTTGAAATTTAAACTTTGTTTATTGACCTATGATTGTGTCGCAAAGTCGACGTATCAGGACTTGAATTTTTATAATTTTCAATGCACAATAATTTTTATAATGCTACCACATTAACACGGTGTAATAGAGATAGGTGAAAATATACTGGTATTGTAAGATTATGTTATTATGGAAGACTGATTTTATATATAGCAAGGTAAGTAAAATTCAATTGTGAACAAAAAATAACCGTTTAACAAAAAATATTTCATAAAACTTCAAATATAAGTATTAATGATTAAAAAGGTAGTTCAAAAGAAACATCTGCAATGAATAATAACATTACGTACACGCATATTAAAGATTCCGATAATAACGACTCGTTTGTATTAAGTAATTCCGATAATTGTGTAGAACTATGTATTAAGAATATAATTGTGGTTTCCGTTCAAATTCTCGGGATGCTCGGGCCTGAAGCATTTCCTTGCAAACTAATGATTGATTCTACAAAATGGCGAAGCATGTGTGTTCTTGAGGAGTAGATTTTAGGTAAGTATACATTTTGATTCAAAATTGGACAGGAAAAGAAGTATATTATGGAGTTAAAGATGATGAAGATTTTGTGATTATATCTCATGTTGCTGTTAATTATGAAATAGGAGTTGGTGTTTCTGGTTTATTAGAGTAGTACCTATGTTATTAATTGAAGGAACAAAGATGACAGGGCAAACAGCATTGAATATTATATTAGGTATACTAAATAGTTCATAGACATTTGCAATAGATTAAATACTAAAACGATGAGACTTCACTAATGATGATTTAAAGAATACCAAGACAGAAATGTCAAGGAATTTGTGGCGACACGCCCATTGCAGACAATGATGATGCTGATTACTCATGTTAGTTATAACAAGGTGCAAAAATTCATATTCGTCGAGGTGGGTCTTCTTGCCGGATTCTTAGAAGCAACGGCCCATAGCGAAATAAGCTGTAGTGGAGGCAGAGGAGGTGAATGAGTGGATTATTAATAATAATAACACGTTTTTACGAGAGCTGCGCCCGCGCCTCGGGCGTGATCCGAGTTAATGTCGGGAACATTGGTGGTCAACTGAGAGGCTCGTTTTTTAAAAGATCAATGTATGAATGAAGTGTTTAGAAAGAGTATTTAAATGATAATTTAAAAGTGTATGCTTACAAATAGTAGAAACTTAATTTGATTCAGGGATGGAATCAATGCAACTTATTTTTAAAATAAAGATGCAAAAGGAAATGTTAGACATTATCCTATATCTAGTTGATCTGTATAACAGGTTGATAGCTTATAATGAAAAAAACACGTACAAAAAAAAATATTGAATTTATTCTGAATTTTAAAACATTTAAAATCTATGGTGTGAATTCATTGGACTAACCCATAATAATATAAAAAACCACTGTTATATACAATCAAAATCAACATCAACAATAATAAAACCAAATGCATAGACGATAAAGATAAAACAAAAGCACAAACAACTGGACTGTCCAAAGAACACAAAAGTAACTTAAATAAAAAATCCTTTAAAAGAGACCAAGTGTTGACCACTTCTGCTCGAAAAAAAGTATAACGAGACCGTAATAATAGGTTGAGTAAAGTTCTCGCCTGCAAAACAAACACAGTCTACAGAGCAGACGAAACTGCAGAGAGTGCTAAATTACTTTAATAACGCTCGCGCGGACGTTTTCAACAGCCATTTTCTGACTTACCACGTTTTGATTTATTATTCAAGTTTTTAAGATTTTTTGCGAGTTTGTCGAGTTGCGAGCCGGGAATAGGATGTTTTAATTCTCATTGGTGAGTTCAAGTAGGAGAAAGATAAAGATACTGTCTTGTTGTGTTTAGATGAATATTTTAAAATTCTTTTGTTGATTGCAAAAAAATACCCCTTATCAAAATGAAAGCCAAGATATGAATTATGGGATTACAAAGTTAATAAATGTTTGAAACGTTGAGTAATAACAAACAGGTAGAGAGTCTCTACGCCTTTGATTTCTCTATATGTCTGGGAGGGGAAATGGGCAGTTATAGAATTATAGTGTAAAATTACATCAAGATCGATAGCTATCTTACATAATACAGCTGTCAGAGTAACAACCACGTGTGGAGGTTAAACGAATTGACTGTTGATATCATCATTAAAATGGTATTTATCGAGATCATTCAAATATTTGGGATGAAAAGGAAGAGAGGCTCAGAAAGTGGAAGATTGCGAGGCAAGATGTAGGTATAATAGAAAGTAGTCAAGAAATACTTATAATGGAACTAGTGGGAACAAACGTATAGAAGAATTGATATATTATGAGGTAGGTAGCAATTGAAGAATTCTATAATCAGTTTGAAAGTTGTTTAAAAAATTGCTATGTAGCAATGAGCAATATATTAAGTGTAAATGTTCTTTTTACATTTATAGATGATAGAAAGCAGTAGGTAGGTAATATTTTTTCAAATATCTTTCATTTTATTGATTTGATTGATTTTTAAAGGTCTTTATTATCGGGAACACCCAAAAATTACGAATTACTTATTCCCGAATTTGAAAATACTGAATTTGAAAACTACGAAATATTGTAATTTCGAAATTTTTAAATAACGAATTATAAAAATTACGAAAATTTAAATTCCTAATATTATAATCACGAAGATTTGTTATTCCGATTGTTAAATATACGAATGTTAAAAATTACGAATACTTTATTATACGAAAAATAAAATACCGATCTTTTATAATCACGAAAAATTAAAATCCCGATCGGAAATGTGATAATTCGTGATTTAGAAAATAGCTTAAAAGTTCAAGGTTGCAAAAAAATAGTACCCGAATATAATAGGTTAAATTTACCTGATTAGTTCTGGTTTTATAGTTTAGGATGCATGTAAGGATTTTTGGCAAAAATACTACAGGAACGGGTGCGAGCGAAGCGAGCACGGGACTTCTGGGCACCCCGACACGGATAGGTTAGGTTCGAAGGGTATGGCAGAAAGGAGCGCGGCGAGCGGAGCGAGCCCGCTCGTTCTGCCATACCCTTCGGGGTTAGGTTGACATGAATGCATGCCTGCTTGCATGCATGCATGCTTGAATGTACGCTTGCTTGCGCGCTTATTTGCACGCTTGCTTGCAAGCTTGCTTGCATGCTTGCTTGCTTGCTTGCTTGCTTGCTTGCTTGCTTGCTTGCTTGCTTGCTTGCACGCTTACTGCAAGCAGCAGGCGTTTAATAATATTTCTTAATATTTGATTACTTGTAAGTTAAATTCGGGATTTTGATTTTCGGAATATTAAAACTTCGGGATTCGTAATTTTGAATATTCGATATTCTAAAAAATCGTACATTTGAAACATCGAAATTATAATATTCGGAAAATTTACTTTCGTATTTGTAATAAATCGGCTGTTTGAAATTTCGTTAATTAACTATTCGTCATTTTCACTATTCGGAAATTTTAAATTCGGAATTGTGAATCATTCGGAAGTATGAAATTCGGAATTTTAATAATCGTCATTTTCAAATTCGTAAATAAATTATTCGGAATTATGTAGTGTACTCCTTTATTATCATAAAACATACAATACAGAAAAGTTCAGATTACAACATCTAAACCTACTTACAACTTAATAAGTCCTGTTTGCAGGCTGCCAACACCAATCCAAACATTTACCATAAGATTTTTTTTTTTTTTTCACAAGGGAGCACTAAATACAAAATCACTAAGTATATGCAAGCTTTAGTTCAGTAGCTTGCATTTATGGCATTAAAATATTAGAATATTTACATTTAATAGAAAATGATCAATGTACAGTATTATGTTTTTTTTTTGTGCGGTAGTTAAGAAATGAATTCTATCATCACACGACGACAAAGGCATACCTGCGTCACTCGCAGTCCAGTATAAAGTGATGGGGCAGTCGATACGTTCTATAACTGTCGATATATGGCAAGTTGTGACTTCTTGTTGTACCAATACCAGAAATTAATGTATTATGGTGATTAGGGTTAGAAACGAGGTAAAATTTCTTCGTTAACTTTAAAATAAAATCGATGAGTTGAAACTTGATTTTACTGTGTAGTAAATCCAAGTTAGTAAAAAATGGGGTATTGTAAGATATTTTAAGCGCTTTGTTTTGAATAATTTGTAGCGAGTTATAATTTGTAATACAGGTGCTACTCCATACAGGCGCTGCATAAGTTATACATGGTCTTACTAGGGTCGAATATATGTTTAGCTTAGTTCGAGGGCTAATTTTACTTCTTCTGTTTAATATAGGACTTAAAGCACCAAGGGCTTTTATTCCTTTTGAACGGAGTTTAGACACAATATGATCAGTCCAATTAAGTTTCTGGTCCATATTAACTCCCAGGTATTTTACAGTTTTACTCCACTTTAAAGGATGTCCGTTAATGTTTAATAATCTTACAGGAGAACTGCGTTTGCGGGTGAACAGAATAGTTTCGGTTTTAGCTTCGTTCAGTTTCAGCTTCCACTTCGTAAAATAGGAATACAGAAGTGAAATAGACAATTGGAGACGACCAATTATTAGGTCGATATCCTTAATGACGTGTATGATGATGTTTCATTTTATTGAAATTGCTCGAGAGTCGAGACACAAAAAACAATGTTGCTTACGAATCTTGGCCTAGCAATTATGCAATCTATTCTTGTAAGAATAACGCACAAAAAGGTAAAGCAAGAAAGTTTAGGATCCCCAACGTGTGTTTAACTTTATGGCAGCTCGTCAAAATAGAATTGACTTTTAGATGTTTTTCTCAAGAATAAGAACTCTTGCAACAGTGTTCACTCGTTGCAAGGGTAGGGTTACTATTTAGGTTGTGGTTTTCTAATACCACTGCAAGTATTGTTTAAAAATTTCAGATTGCGCCACAAGAAAATGATCTAAAACCACAGGGCTGCGTCTTACTCCCTGCTCTCGGGTAGGAGATGTTTTACAACTTAATTCTACGACATCAGAATTTAATTTACAACTTGGTGAGCGGCATTTACTGGAAATTGCCAGTCGCACGCTCGGAGTTAATGCCCACTCGACTCTGCGCCCGCGTCTGCGCGGCTCATGATAAATTCCGTAATTTTCTCTTGAGCCACCTACTTCGCAGCCACCCAATTGTTGCTGGCACAATTCCTTCCCGGTTATCGAGACCAAATGATATGTCAAGAACTTAATCAGTCTACATCGGCCGCAAGTGGAGCCCGTAATTATAAAGTCGTACGAAAAAGAATGGATACCGCGATAGACGGCGCCTCGTCTCAGAAAATGCCTGATGCAGATATTCTAAATATGGCGAGGAGATGACGACGTCGCAATGATTCGTGACCGCTAGACTCGTTCGAGTCGCTATTTTGTAAGATTGAAGAGTTTTTGTCGACATGAGAGTCGCCGCGTGACAACCCGCCGAAGTATCTACGATCCCGTCGGAAGATATTGGCCAATAAAGTCGACGGACGTATATGGAGGCCTCCTGAGTCGCCGACAGAGCGAAAGACTAAGGCTAATTAAGGACCATAAAACCGAATATCGTTCTCATGGCGTCGTTACCTTTCACCGGTGAAAAAACGAAGATCGCTCAGTTACAAGCCCACCTTACGGCCCTGGTAATAGATTAATGATATGGGCTGCGAGGTCTGTATTTAAACGTGGGTATGTGTGGCGTGCGCGCGCCACCCGGGCGCAATGCAGGGTTGCCAGAGACAACACTTCTTCAGGCAACGCTAAGCTGAAGGGAACGACCTAGATACTCGTAAATCAGATCTAAAATAAACATAGAGACGATATATTAAAATGCAAAACTAATAGGATTATATTTGAAGCAACTGAATTTGAGGAATTACATAAAGAAATCAATAAGGCAACAGCAAATGAACAGAAAACTAAAAGAACATAGACAGAAAACTAAGAACGTCTAAAGCAAATAAATTTAAAAACGAAAAAACAGTTAAATCATGAGAAGCAAACATACGTATACATGGCAACCCGACTGGGAAACGGGACGGCTATAGCGAGCGAGAGGCACGATAATCGATAGAGGCGCCACTGAAGCGCCACGGGGCGGCGCCTGCGCCGGGCCCCACGCGCTCAACCTTATTGAGAAATTCCCGAGATGATGCATAATTCTCCTTTTGCTTTCCCTCTGTATTTTACTCCCAGTTAACAATATTACCATTTCGGCGCAGCGGCTCAGACGCATATTTTATCGGCCAGTCGTGTTTGTTGCTTATTTCTTGATTTATATCTTGGCGATTTGTTGACAATCGGTATTTAGCTTCGTCATTGTTAATGTTAACCTTCTCTTTTGAAGTTGTTAACATTGATGTGCCAAGTTTCCGTTTATTTTTGTTTAACATTAAAACTACGTTTTTATATTTATCTTACAACTTTACCCATTTCTAAAGGGAAATTTAACTACAATATATAAGAATTACTGTAATTTTAATTTTCTAATTGTTGTAGTCACAGTGCTATCATACTGAGAATACCTACAAATTAAAATTGGTAAAAACCACCACAATTTCAGAATTCTGTAAAGTCTACCTAACATCATTAACTTCTCCAAAAACCAACAAAAAACATGTCATCTGCCATCTCTCCCGTAAGAAGACACGCCAATACCTTGCAGCATACTAATAAGACATGCTAATTCCCAAAACCAACAAGCATGAGAACAAAAAGGCGAGACGATCTTCCAGTTAAAAAAGGAGGAATAAAAAAGGACGAAGCAAGTCGGCGGGCGCCGTAGTCCAATTACGAGTACAGTCCACTAGTTTAGTACAGCCAGCGCCCGCGCCGATCGGGATGTTGCAGGACTTGTACTGGCTGATTTGTTTACAGAAGTAGCTAGTGTAGGACTGGTGACTATTTTTGTGATTGTTTTTTAGTGACTACCATTATCGTCTCTATAGTTGTAAGTAGGTAGTATTGGATTTAAATGACATTATTTTGCTTGCGTGTCATTGGTACCTAACGGTTTTATTGACAATAATGTTCAAGTTTTCGATGAATTTGAAATTTGAAATTAGTACTAGACTAGTCCTAGTTACACACATTGTTCTCAGAGCAATAATTTTATGAAAAAAAGGAATTATAATAGATTTAAATTAAAATGTTATGGTAGAGAAATATCAAATGGCGTAACCTAACCAGAGTGCTGTTTTCATCAATTTTAAAATTCGTAAAAGTTTAACATTCAAAACTATAATCCAGTGAAAAATATAGCAAAAGTGTTGAACACAGTTTACAATAAGAAAAAGCTCCTTTTTTCTGAGTGGCATGGTTACTGAATACAGGCTTTTAATAATAAACCTGTACCTGAGTGTACAGTTTATGTTTGAAGATTAAGAGTGGCGCTAGCGGAGAATGCCCAAAAGGTTATAATTAAAATTTAAGGCCATCAGCTGAGGAAAGGGCGTCTCTGGCGCACGATTTATGACCGTCTAATTGTTAACTGATTCTTGTCTCGGGATTGTGACTTTCTTTACGAAAATTGATAGTATTGATTGGGCCAATAAGATCTCGTTTTGTTTTTACTGTTCTCATTTCGTTGGTTTTAAATTTGGGATTTTGTAAATTGTTTCTGGTTCTCTAACCTTATTTGTTTCGGGAAGATGAGCAAATTATATTCTAGGGCTTTGAAGAGTTTGTAATTACACTTAATATATTTTACTAAGCTGTAAAACAGCGGTCAGTGCGGTATCATAAATTGGAATTTACAAGGTGTTCGGCAGTTAAAGTTTATATGGGTCTGGGTGATAGTTAAAATTGTATAAAAATATGAATTTTTGACCTCTGGGAGACTACTTTTAAAATGTATTTTAAGCCATTCCGGCGCCAGGGGTCCACTTAGCAAAAGGCCGATTTCTCATTCCGATTTTTTTTCAAAGTGACTATCAGCAAACAGCCCAATTAACAAACGTCCTATTTCTCATTCAGCCTACATTACCAATCAAAAAATAATTATTAATATAGTGTTATCGATAGAAATACAGCTTATTTAAGTTACATTACAACCTTGTTTTCTCAAATAAGGATCCATAGTTGTATAGCATAGAGTTTTGAATACAACAACTACACCGAGGTATAGCAGGATTAGTAATACCCAAATCTGTATTTCCGCAACCTTCAGCAAATATTCCCATTGGCTTCCTCAAGCCGGGGTTTCCGGGTGTCCAGGCTGGGGGCGTGACCCGGGTGACGTCACACGAGCCGACCAATCAGAGCACGGCTCGCTAATCTCATTGTCACCCTTGTGAGTGGCGCGGTTTGGTGAGAATTTGAGCTTCAAGTAAAGCATTATTGAACAAAGTTCATTTGACTCTTAGAAGAAGCGCGGAATTCCCACATCTCTGATTTGACTACAATTTTTTTCTTTTCAAATTGAGAATATGAAGTGGTTCATTCATCATTGTTATCTTATCATCTGAAGTTGTGAATATTTTGTATTTGATCACTTGAGTTATTATTTTTTATAGTTTAGGTACCTACTGGTTGTTTATTTCTTTTGTTAGAAATGAATATTTAAGATATTTATCAACATTATTTCAGTTTCAGTTTTAGATTAAATTTTACATGAAATTGAAATAATAAATTTAATCATGGCGTTGTTGCAATTTTATAGCCTACCAATCATTTACAAGTCTTTTACAACAGTGACTGAAACATACAAAAATGTTGTACAAAATGAATAGATACCTACCAAGTTTGTAATTGCATTTTCCAACTAAAAATCTCCAAGATTCAATTTGTGCTTTGAAAATTATAACCGTATCTGATTATGTACCGTGTTACCTGTCAATAAGGTTCAACAGGTAGCTTTGGAACAGAAAATAAAATTTGGCATGGAAGAATTAAAAGTAGGGTGCAAATATAAGGGTGGTGTCACACACAATGGTGTGGATTAGTGTAGTGTGTACGAAGCTTAAGCTGTTACGTCACACTTTAGTATGGCGGCCATAGTATAGTATCACTACTTATAAAAAAAAGTCGGTTTCTCTGTCCCTATGTCCCTATATCCCTATGTACCTATGCTTAAATCTTTAAAACTATGCAACGGATTTTGATGCGTTTTTTTAATAGATAGAGTGATTCAAGAGGAAGGTTTATATGTATAATACAAGCGTAATATACATAGGGATAACCCACAATAACCGTTTGCCCGTGCGAAGCCGGGGCGGGTCGCTAGTTATTAATATAAGTGATAAATATTTTTGCTTTTAATAGAGTTTTGATAAAGAATCTAGTTCGTTGTCATCGTTGTACTTACGATTTTGAACCAAAAGATAGATAATATTTCACTTTATTCTCCTTTCCGAATGTTTTTTGCCGTTATTTTTGGTTTGTTGTTATACAATTATTAGCTAGATGTAGGTAAATTTGTTCTAAATTCTTTATTTTATCTTTATGAAAAACAAAATGTATGTGTTTATTACTTACTAGCGACCCGCCCCGGCTCCGCACGGGAAAATGGTTATTGTGGATTATTCTTAAGTATATTATGCATGTATTATACATATAAACCTTCCTCTTAAATCCCTCTATCTATTAAAAAAAAACCGCATCAAAATCCGTTGCGTAGTTTTAAAGATTTAAGCGTACAAAGGGAGGGACATAGGGACATAGGGACATAGGGACAGAGAAAGCGACTTTGTTTTATACTATGTAGTGATAGTGATGTGCATTTCATTTGGCACATAAACAGTATTTAAGTAAATACTATTTGTTATTTTAGTCAAGATTACGTCATATCTAAAGGTCCTGTACACAAGAAAAAAATTCAAAGTCTAACAAAAATACGTTGACCCTAAAAATTCAAATTTGAAATTAGAATTTAGAAGCCCAATCATTCAAGCCGTTACTCTATCTTCTGACGTCAGCTCCTGATACGGAAACCCATCAAAATCCTTCATTATCTTAATTCCTCAGCCGGCCAGTACCTAAATCTGGTTATAGCTACCAGGGCGGTCTGATGGCAAAGCGGCCAATTAACCAAAAACGTGTCCAAAATCAGGCTATAAAATAGATAACGCGCTTCTGGTGGTCTTTGGGTAAAGGTGCGAAGATAAGTGACACTGGGATTCGGTATTAAGTCCTTTAAAGGGATAAGTAGTTTTTTAACATTTGATTTCAAAGGATTCATTACAGATCGCAGTGTATCATGATATTATGGCGGAAATAGAACGATGATTCCATGCTTCGGAAGGCACGTAAATCCGATGGTCGCAATAAAGTCGAATAGGAGCCACGTTCAATAATTCTGACAACAACAGTACGTTAGGCAAGCATTATATTGTAGAATGACTTTTTTTAATAGCTCTACTTAAATTATCTGCAAGGCTATTTACCTCCTTTTCCTGTTTTTTTTTTCACTTTTCACGTTTAAATTTTGAATGATTAGAAGTGAAGTAAAATAAAAAACACTTTTTGAAGTGATTACTATAAATTTGGCTTTTTACTCTGAAGCTAGTGGAGTGACTTCATAGAGATAGAAATAATTTACATACGGTCATATTCACAAAAGTAAACAGATTACTATTATTTGAATTTACTCCCATTGGTTACGAAATAAAATTTGAAGAGGGCAAAAAGTTCTTGAAAAGTAACTTTTACTAAACAGAGGGTAAAGTTTATTGCGTAGAACTTTGTTGCGTAACCTAGAGAAGGGGTTACATAACCGAATTTCAAGAACAACCTTTTTTGGTTTCCTTAGCATTGGATCGACCTATTTCGTCCTAAGGAGAGCGTCTGTGGCTTGGTGGTTAAGGGTTAGTATCCTATTCACATGAAATTTAACTGGTTGTTTATCGGCAAGTGGCAGTACAAATGAAACGAAACAACTTACCCTAAGGAACATAGGTTGAAATATCAAAAATAATATTCACCTCTTCATTTAACACAAATACTTCAGTCATGTGACTGGCTACTTTGTATGAAAAGTTGAATTTTAATTTTGAGATTTCAACCTGTGTTCCTTAAGGAAAGTTTTTTAGTTTCACGCTTGTTTCACGAGTAGGTACTACAACTATGTTGCTAAACAACCAGTTAAATTTCATGGTTTATAGAGTTTGCCTCCATACTTTAAATATTTTAAATATGTAAGTACGTATTACGTATTTAATAATATCCTCGTCTCCGACTATGGTAACAAACAATGCTCCCGCATACTTGAACTTTCAATGCGTGCATCTGCCTTTTGTTAGTACATTACTGTGTTTATATTTATACAGAGACAGCAATGAAAAGCTTAATCCGCGCTTAAATGAACCCCTTGGGACCGCCTAAAAGTCCATAGAAACTTTAAATAACTAAAAATTAAATAGGCCATAGAAACAATGAAACTATAGTTAAATTCTAAGTTTATGGTAGGAACAGAGTTACCTTACTGTAGTCACAGAAGAAAATAATAGTAGGTATTACCCGCTGTAGTTTAGACTTACCTACCTCACCTTTGCCTTAGTTTGTACAAAATAATAATTTATAATTTTGTTATATTTTGAGAAGATGCAACGCCTGTGGAGTTTCTTCCGGCGAATTCTTCTCCACAGAAGACAGCCAAATTGTGAACTCGCCTCGACGTCGAAAAGTGATTTGTAAAGTCTTACTTCGAATAATAAACTTTGACTTTGTACTACAAACGTAAATAAAGGTATAAGGCCTCTATTCCTTGACTTCGCGAAACTACTTATCATTACCATCATCATCAATCAAATGAAAGTGTTTAACTGAAATTGCGATCGCTTGCTCAAGTTTTCCGCTAACTATACCTAGATAGAAAAGTTGGTATCTACGTATATTTAAAATATTCTGTCATGATAATACTCTTATAATAATCCTGCATAATCCTCACAGAGGTAAAGGATCAGTAGGCACTTACAACCCTCTCGCACACCTCATTTAAAAATGCAAAGAATATAAAAATCTTATATTCGTCGGCGCGTTTGATGTGCGCAAAGAAGGCCGATTTGTTTGGCATAAAAGGCACTAAAGAACTCTGTGAGTTCTTAAGAGAATTTATTCAGCTATTATTATTGCAATTCAATTAATGAAGCCCAGTGTTCGGCTGTGTTTAAGTGCCGCTGCTACTATGGGAACTCACTGAAAACTCGCTCTATTGTAAGTTCTGTTATAATACATATAACCGCTATCACCGCTATACATTACCTAGGTGACAGCAATAAGACATTGCATTTCATTATCGCTTTGTTCTATCTATTCTATTAATATTATAAACGTGATGTTTGTTACTATTTTACGCAAAAAATACCGAATGGATTTTAATTAAACTTTACAATAATATAATATAGCTTTATAAGCTATAGGTATCAGAATAGAACATAGGCTACCTTTCACCGCGGGAAAATTCCTCATTCCCACATGCGGGGTCGAAAGCTACTTTAAAAATAATAAGATATTACTGTGTATGGTTTTGTATAAATAAAGTTATAATAAATCCTTACGTCAAGTAAGTATGTAGTTTGTATCTTTGATTTGAATACAGTCAGCATCATTTCACATTACTACGATTGTCATTATTGTGATTGAAGCCTCAAACATTAGCATCATTTCAGCTAAAACACACTGCTGGACACACAAAGATCGCCCCCAAAGATCTCCAGGACGAACGTCTTCCTGCGACTCGTGTTCTTAACAGCTCATTTATGTGTCCCAACCGAGGGGCTAGAGCCTATCCTGAAATCAGGGTGAATGGGCCTTAATCGACCACGCTGGCCCAGTACGGGTTGGTCAACTTCACACACAAACTTTGAATTTCTTCGCAGGTGTGTGCAGGTTTCCTCACGATGTTTTCCTTTACCGTAAGAGAGTTGAATAAACGTACATAATGATTTCGATAATCGAAAACACATTGGTACTTACGTGCCGAAGCTTGAACCTGCGAACTTCTGAATGGAAGTCAACAGACCTAGCCACTTGACCACGGATGCTTTCAACCAGTGGGGAGGCAATGAATTGAGTCGAGTTTGCTTCGGGAACCATTGGTACCGCTGCATTTGGCGGAAAGGATCAAGTTAGCTGCACGTAGCTTTGCGTTGATTTAATTTGTGCAATTAAAAGTAATGCCGGATTTGGTTATTTCGCGATAAGCTCTCTTTTGTTCCGACTGCTGCGGAATCAAGATGGTTAATGTTTCCATCGGTTTTCAAAAATAGCGATTTCAATTTTGTTTCTTTTTTATTATTTTTTATCATAATCTCGAAAATTAAACAAAAAAGTGCTAACTATACCAGTTTGAATTACAAAAATAATTCACTTCAAAATCTGATTTTTTATGACCATTTCTCAATAACATCATCGTTTAAAGAGATAAAAATCCACTAAAATTGACATTTACTTTGCCCATCACAAATATAACTGCTCACCATATTTTTGCATTAATATTATTACAATCTCTGAGCTTAGCACTTAAAAGTTTTAAAATTTCAATAATGCGTCCTACTAATAATGGTGATGATATTCTTAAATTCAAATTAAGAATTTTTTGAACTGGCTACTGCACTTTTCGGCGCAGCCATAAAAGACGACCCGAATAATCGAACGTTATTTTTTTACTGCAGGCGTTGTTTAATAAACTCTAGAATTTTAGGGTTAGGTTAGATTTTAATTTTTTTAAATAATATAATATAATTTTATGAACTGTAAAAAAATATATCTGGAAAACCGATACAGGCGTCAGCTTGCGAAAATATGTGATTAAAATATCTACAACAAAAAAAAAAATCTATTTGCTTGCTCTTCGTGTGGGTTTCAAAGTTAACCTGCCTCACAAACCCTGGTGTTAGAATAAATATAAATAAATAGTATGAAAATGAAGTTTTTTATCTGTTTTAACAGTAGTGGTACATAATATAATAATTTGATTAAATGTTTACTTGCATTTCTATCATAACTTTGTTTAGTACTGTGGTTAAAAAAACTACATATTACATCTGTTAAAAATAATTCTAAGCTACGAATAAAGTTAAAAAAGTGTAACATAGTCAATTTTCAGTGGTGGTTTTAAAGGCCTTTCTATAAAATATTATTTGCTATAAATTGACGACTACTTACTAATTTAATATCGAACTTCAAACATTACCCTTCTTTGTAACTCCACTGCAGTCGGGCATAACCGTCCGACCAATAACCGTAAACCGAATCTTTTCAAATTTCGAACGCGGCGCGATCAAACGGCTACCGGTATTCAAGATCGGTAAGGGGCTGATAAGGACCGCTATATTATAATCTGTCACTTACACATAAAAACACTTAGGAGGTGTACAGTCGAACGAATCTGAAGAAAATATCTAGAATTTTTTTTAAATTGGCACAATAAAATATGACCAGTGCCATAAAATATTAAATAAAAAATCGTTTAGGATGATGGCCATACCGAATTAAATCCGATGGTTTATCATATTTTTACTTAATGTTGCCTGAAATAAATTGCTGCCTTGGTAGAGCCAAGAGCACGCTAAGCTGAATACTTTGCAACGTTCTTACGTCTGTGGCGTTTGCCACCCGTAAGAATGACATTGACAGATATGTAGCTGTCAGATAGATTGAGGAGATTTTTAGCGCTAAGACACTGGATTATATTATTGTTCGAATTATTTTCATATTTGATGATTTATCATCAAGTAGCATTGTATTAACAAGTAGTACAAACCTCCATATTAGCAACCAGTTATTTTATTCGAACTGCCAACCATCAACATTCACCACCATTACCAACAAGCATCGTGCCAACAATCTTGCACTTACGAATACTGGGCTGAAGCCCAAACGTCCATTATTCAGCTTCTTTAATCTGTGGCAAAAAATGTTCAAAATTGTTACGCTCGACGCGCTGTCGACTGTACTTTATCACTTTATTATTGAGATGATCGGGTTGTCACTGCATTATTCTCGCGGTGTTTGACGTGAAATAATGTTGAGAGAGCCTTCTGAATAGAAGGTACAAAGCTTCAAAAGTTCGATGCTCAATCAATGTTATCTAAGGCGAAGGTGAATTTACGTACCTTTTGTAGCACGGAAGATGCGTTCAATTAAATAATGGTTATCAAACCCATGTATAACTTTAGTGACCTTACGACACGAATTTTATCATCTTTAATATAAGAAATGCGAAGTGTGTTTGTTAGTTTGTATTTCTTTCACACTAAAACTAAGTAACGAATCAACCAGATTTTTCGCACAGAGGTAGATAAAAGGCTCGAGAGCGACAAAGGTTACTTTTTACCTCGAAAAAATATCTCATTCCCACGGGATAAGTCGAAAATGCATGCATAGGTACCCAAAGCTTGCCTATAGGTAACTAACACGGCTCATACAATTTTATGATATTCTGCTTAGAGGAGGATTGGCCAGAATTATGCCAAAGATACATAGATGAACAGAAGGACAAAATAAAAGTATTTTTCAAGCTGAAACGTGTCACGTGCCGACAGAAGACGTGGCCGAAGACAGAAGATTGGAAGATGCGCACTTATGGCTGTGCTTAAGCTAAAACAACAACACAGAACTTTCACTGGATAATTTATAAAATAATTAACTCCTTGGAAAGGTAGCAGAACTTACTATTGTATACAAAATGGAAAATGGAAAAGGAACTAAAAACAAAATGGACGAAGATGACGTATGAAAGACGAATGAATTCGAAAATTGAATATTTAAATTTAGAAGAGAAAGTTATGGGAAATGATGTTGCAAGGACTTGACACTGGCACAAACAATAACTAGTGCCATAATTACAAAAAAAAAGGTTGCAAGGCATAAACGGATAAACTTCGATCAAAAAAAAGTGCGCAACATATTCAAGAATACGCACTTTGCGCACTCTTCTAATGCGCTCTCCAATAAACCCTTTAGATGTAAACTGACACACACATTAGCCGGTGGCCGTTGACAAAACAAATGAGTGTTTTAGCGGTATCTGTTCCTTTGATCTCGCCGCCTGCGCCCGCGCCGGTAGCCGCCGATATGAGGCTTTCAATGTAATCTGCCTCATTTTATTGTTAGATCCCAGTGGATGGGCGGTTATTTATGAATTGATTTAACGTGCTCGATAGTTAGAGAATTCTTTGGAGCATTTGTTTTGTCATTTATTCTTTTCAGCCGAAAGTACACTGTTGGACAATGGCTTCCCCTAAGGATCTACAACAATTTATTTTTTAGATAGGTATTAATTTTATTTTGTTGGAGTTAATTAACAACTAACATCCCGCTGCTACGCCAGCGTTAACAGGTTTTCCCGTCGGAAAGAAGTATTTTCCTGCAGTAAAAAGTAGCCTATGTGTTATTCTGACGTATAAGCTATCTATATTATTGTAAAGTTTCATTATAATCCATTCAGTAGTTCCAGGAATTAGCGTGTACAAACGCTAGACAGACAGACGGATATTTTTTTCAAAACTTGTTTATTTTGTGTTCAGCTACAGTCCCTTTATCACCTGCAATCAGTTTTTTGAAAGACAAATCAATGTACAGACACGCCGATTCTTCAGTTTAATTATAATAAAGACTACCAGTCAAAACAGTCTAGTACCGAACAAATTATTTAAGAGATGGGAATAGTTTGCTAGAGTGACAAGCTTTTTTGATTTATAATTAACTAGCGACCCGCCCCGGCTCCGCACGGGAAAATGGTTATTGTGGGTTATCCTTCAGTATATTATGCATGTATTATACATATAAACCTTCCTCTTGAATCACTCTATCTAATAAAAAAAACCGCATCAAAATCCGTTGCGTAGTTTTAAAGATTTAAGCGTACAAAGGGATGGACATAGGGACATAGGGACATAGGGACAGAGAAAGCGACTTTATTTTATACTATGTAGTGATTGTAAAACTCATCTACATCTATCTAATAAAGATGCAATGACTGTGGAGTTTCTTCATGCGAGTTCTTTTCAACAGAAGACAGCTGAATTAATAAACTCGCCAGAAAATATAATGTACATTAAAATTAACTAAATGTCCAAAATGTAAATGATTCTTTAAAAATAACGTTTGTTTGTACTAAAAGTCCACTCCACACATTTCCCTTTTCCCCGAAGCGACCACCAATGTCCTCAATATGTGATAAGGTGTTTAAATCCCACTCTTTATTGAGCTCTTATCAGCTGAAGCTTATTCACTCACACACACACACACACACACACACACACACACACACACACACACACACACACACATACACAACTCGCATACTAACGCACATTATACATTATTGGCGTTTTAATTATGATCACCATGTTACACAGTATTACTTTACAATGTTTATTTTTAATTTTTATATAGCCCCGTAGCCTAGTTGGTAGTGCCTACGTATACAGGCTTTCTGATACCCATTGCCCATAGTACAGGCTCTACCTAGTTTGGGGTTAGATGCTATGTGTGAGATTTCCTTCTATATTTATTTATTGTATTATTGCCATGGACATTAATATAAGACACAAATATTATAAAAGACGAAGTGTGGATGTTTTGAAGATTTTCAGTCTTTTCCGTTTTAAAATTTTCGTAAACTTTACTACGATGATAGATCGGCCCTGAATGATTTGGGGTAGGACCTACCGTGTTTTCAGCTATTCCGTAGGTCAATAAAAAAACGTACAAATTATTACCTTGGGAAAATCTTACACCCGTATAAAATTAAAAAAATAATTATGAAGTGCGAATTGAAAAAGTCACTGATGATGACATACGGTCGGAGCTTTCCGAATCAAATAATACTTTTTGAAATTTTTTTTTTTCGGTCTCGATTTTTAGAACTTTTGTTAAAGGAGCGCTTATAGCCCTGTGGCTATACGCGCTGAATGTAAATGGTGACTTGAATAGATTTAACATTATCCCGGATATTTCCTCAGTCGGCTTATTATTAACAAACATAAAGATAAGCCTTTCGCATGATTACGTCATTAAGACCACCTACTACACCGCTCATATCCAGCTACAGGGAATGTCACTCCGTTTTATAACCATTTTATATTTTTTACCCGACTTAAAGCCGTGTAATAGTCACTTATCGGTTTTATAATACTTTGCTACTGGGCTTCGGCGCTTAATTCAAAACGGTTTTTATTTCGCTTTTTATTGTTTTAGATGTGGCAATCTGTGGGAGTATTCGTTTTATTAAAATTGTAAAGAGTTTGTTACTTACTATTTACCATTTATGAATTTGTAAGAAATTGTTAGACGTGGTTAAACTGTGTGCCAATAGTCCGTTCCGTTGTTATTTATAAAACGAAATATGTGTCTAAGGGATTGTCTGTGTTCTGGCTGAGCTAATAAATGAATAAGGGATATAGAATAGTTCGGATAGACCAGAGAGCGAAATATTGAAAAATATCGCACTTCACTCTTTAACTCACTTAAAAAAATATATTCTTCTCTCTTTTTTTATTTTTTTTTGTGTCGCAAAAGTACGACAAATCAAGCTTCACCGGACTCACAGGAATAAAGAAAACAAACTTAAGAAAAAAATACATAGTGAGAGACTAGCTCGTGTAAAAATGTGAGACTGAAATATTGTGATGCGAATGTGTGTGTGTGAGTACCCGTGTGTCTGTTAGATGCGATTTTTTGTGTTCCAAACGCTGGTAGACGGAAAGTTTTACTATACAGGGTTATTTTGTAATCAGTGCACAAATTTTGGGTAGGCATAGATTAAAGAAAATAAAAATACCCGTATATTTTTATTTTATCACGTTTCATACAAAAAAATCGAATTATCGCCATTTTATGCATGAAATTGGTATCAAATTTTGTACGGGAAGAAATTTAATACTACGCGCCAATTTTCTTGATACTTCGTATAAACACTCATTGGCTTAATTAATTGGACACGTATTCTGAAGTCTGTTGAAATTCGTTCCCTAAACGGGTTAAAAATAGTGTCAATTTGAAAAAAGTAAATAAAAAAAATTTTTTTTTCGTCTCATGTGATCTAGTATTGATACTGACTGTGTACACAAAATTTGTGCATTGATTAAAAAGTAACCCTGTATAAGTGAATCTTCTTAATTTTCCTGGGTAAAACAAAGTATATTATGGGCGTGACCTTGAAAGGGTAGCCATCTGTACAGTACCAAAGAATATATAATAGTAGTACGCAAATCGCAGGGCGGGGCGGGGATGGGCGGACGTGACAAATTATAGGCAGGAGATTGATGAGCTAACTGTCACTCGGACTTGACAAGTGACGGGGTGACTCAATGACATTACTTCAGTTAGGCTGAAAAAAAATAAACCCGTCACTTATGTTTAAGCCACCAACAAGGATACGAATAATGATGTTTTAAAAGTGATATTAACATCCGCACTTATACCTATCTATGGTAAGGATGTTATAATCTTAGAGTATAAGTAGAAAAAATCTGGGAGGTTATAATATTTTAGTTGTTTTTTTACACCTTGAGGTACATTATTGAAGTTTTAGAAAGGATCCCTAATTTTTTTTTAAATAAAGAAAATGTCTATGTTACTCAGGGATCATGTAGCTTCACAATAGTGAAAGAATTTTCGAAATTGGTTTAGTAGTTTCGGAGCCTATTCGGTGCAGACAAACAAACAATCAAACCTTGCCTTTTTATAACATTATTATCATAGTATAGATAAAGTACCTGGTACCTTTTTTGCATCTTGTTATCGACTTTCTTGTCAACTATGTTTCTCGATTTTTTTACTAGCTATATTTGAAAACGATACGAGATAATTTTTAATTAAGGCAAAGGGCGTTAAAAAGCTTATAAAGAATGACTTGAAAACTTGAAATTTGGAACGTGTTTCCGGAAGTTTTTGGAAAACTCTGAGTAGTATTTAATAAAAAAAGCTGTTAAGTTGTAGGTTCCTATTACATATTGTACAGTATATGATAGGTTAGAAGAGATGAATCACAAGATAATGGCCACTTACCATAACTGGGTTCATCTGCATGGTCATTCGTTTCAGTACATAAAAAAAAGAAAATAAACAAAATGAAACTACCGTCATTATTACACACAAAAACTATAATAGCTACGATGAAATCCAAAATAAAATTATTTAAAAACATTAACTAGAAATTATATTTGTGTGAAAAGTAACGGTTAAGTTTAAAACGTATTTTAGCTACCCTTGGTAAGAAAAACAATTTTCGAAGAAGTTTTTTTATTTAAAATAATATTTCCGAAGAAGGATTAAGAAATGGTGACTTTTTTATTTAGCATTTGTTCTCAATAATGTGAAAAGAAATTTTTTAATACAGTTGCTCAAAAAGTGGCGTATTGCAGGGACGTATAGCGTTCGGGAAGTGGGCTATTACACACTCGTGCTTTTTTTTACCTTTCCCGCACTCGTGCGTTTTCTTTCCCAACTGTCAAAATAATGTCTTTTAAAAAAAAACCAACCATGAAGCTTTTACTAAAAAAAATATAGAAGTTTCTATGATTCATGCAAAATATACGTATATTTCTAAAAAGAAGCTAATAAAAATTTGTTTCAATATCAGATTTAATGATTTGATTGAATTAGTTAGGTTAGGTTTCATTTCATTTCATATCAATAAAAAATTCTAGTGAAGACTGGGCTGTATGGACAATGGACATAGTTCCCTTTGCCTACCAGAATGGGTGAAGAAAAAAAATCTCTGCCTATATTCTACGGTTGGTGCCATTTGGCAATCAAACCAGGCCATAAAATAACAAAAAAAAAAGTTGATGCCATTTTTTTATTGTGTTTTTATAATTTTATTAAATTGCTTCATTTTTTCGCAACTGTATTAAAAATAGTCGTTCAGTACACGTGCGGAACCGTCATTGCAACTTGTTCCGACTGTTTACCCTCGCCTTCGGCTGCGCCTCGGCTCGGGTACACATTTGTCGGAACTCTTTGCAATGACAGCCTTTCCGCACTTGTAATGAAATATACTATTCCTTTAAATACTCGTATTTCACGTACCTCACATCCAAACAAAACTACATCAAAATATTAAAAAAAAATTATACCTGCACTCCTTCCTTACGAAGACAAATAATAAAAATATAAGGAATACGTAGATAAAATTGTCGTTTTCACGGGCGAAGTGGCAGGTGTGAGCAAAAAGAGTGGAGAAAGCAATAAGAAAAATAATTCGCAAGGAAATGTGTTTGGCATTCGGCGTATGGAAAGCGAGTAACGCGTACGTCTTTCATTTTGGTGAGACAATGATTTTGACAGCAATTGATTTTTGACAATACAAAGTGTATTTTTACAAGCGATAAATATCCTTTAGGCGAGTTTGGTCAATTTCTCAGATAATCAATTTAGAGGCACGTCATATTCTTTGTATTTACGTCATTTTCTAGGTTAGTCTTATTTGTCTCTACTTTTCTAGCCAAAACAATAATTAAAATCTGTTCATCTCAAATTAACTCCTTAACGTTAGTTATACTACACTCGCTGAACAAAGTTACTAGAAAAATCATGTATTTCCATTATGTAAAAAAAGTGATTGTTAATAATTTGATTACATACTCGTATATGGTTTAATTTCAAATATGAATGTAGACAAATTTCAAAACTTCTGTATTTCAAATTATACAAAGGAAGTTTCATTAAAATAAATGTGAAACAAAATCTAATAACCTGCATCTTACTGGAACAATGCAACAAAAACAAAACAGTCTTACAGTAGTCACGCCATTTTATGAATGTGACACCCCCATGTCATCTCCAAGAATTTCAATTTCAAATTCGTTGCCACTTTGCAAATAGAACGAATTTGTTGCATTTTTTACAACTTTTATACGAGTGTCGCTCGCAATAAGCCCATATTTTGAGATTTATTCTGACTTTTCAACATTTATCATGATGTTATGAGACCTTTTACTGTTTGTTTCTTGATCTTTGATATGTCGTTACTTGTTGATTTAGTACAGTGCTTGATATAGCTCCTAATTCTGCAATTCAAAGCCACCAACTTTGCATGCTGCTTGGACATACATGCCAGTTTATTTTGGGGGCTATAACAATATAAATAAATGTATTAAATGAAATTATAATACTTTCTCTTGTAAATTTCGTTGCTACTGCTATATGATTTGTTTTAGTTGTAAAAGTAAAGAGTTATTAAAATTAAGATCTCTACCTGATAGATTAGAACAAAGTTTCCTTTTTACAAAACTGCCAACTTTGTAAGTATTGCTATTCTTATCATTTGCTTTTTTATCAATTTTTTTATTCGGCTGAGTACATTTTCTTCTTACATTCATCTCCAATTTCACAATTTAAATCCTTATTTCTATTAGCGTAAAGCTGTATTCTCTAAAAACACTTTTTTCTATGCTTATTCGTTATCCTTAACCCTAATCGATCGATACTATATGAACAGGACTCACCCACAATGTTTTCTGTCATGTTGTTTACGTTGCCTCAGTAGAAAAGTTTTGTTTACCCTCAGTTGAGCTGAATCTACTCAATCATTCATTGAGGCATCCACCTTTACAATAAAACTTCCGAACTAAAATAAAACCCACAAGTTGAGCACTCAAACTTTTTATTTCATCTATAAAAATGTCACCAGCAGCAGAAGTATGCGACTTTCCAAAATTTGGGGCAAAATTCTTTATACAATGTCCCGGGATACTGTAACTTTAGCATAGAACGCTGTATCACCTGCCCTTGCTCGTTCCAACTGCCTTTGTTACACAGAAATGTACGTGAAAGTTGGCTTGTGATGGTTTTTTGTGTGGAATTGTGCCTTCCCGAAATTCGGAGCTCAAGTATTCACGACCGTGGAACTGGCAGCGTGTGACAATAAAATGTCTGATACAAGTGGTATTAGACTAGAAACACCAAGATGGGCTTCTGGCACGCAGGCATTACCAATTAATCTAGACCTGCCAACCCTCTCTGAGCTTCCGCAGTCGCTGTGGGCTTAAGCGAAATGTGGGGTGTTGCGAGGGGTCAAGTTAGACTGGTAGCTATGTCGATATAGGTGGGCGCAAAGGGGCCACATCACCTATTATTAGGGGGGTGCCAAACTAACGCGTTGCTCCTTTATGCGCCGTTCCGTTATACGCTGATGGTGTTATTTAAGTGTTGCCTGTTATTTAGGTTATGTTACCTTTATGTTATATTTTTCGAGGATTTCGACTAATTAGCTCGTTGAGGTGTTTATTTATGGCCCTGTTTGGACTTTTTCGTTTGTTATCGAGGTGAAATAACGCTAGTTAATTATAACAAAGCTGTTTTTCGAATGTTGAATGCTTGACTCTTATGAAGCGATTACAGTAGAAATGAAATTACATAGTACCCTTTTTCTCTTTGTGTGAAAAAAATGAAAATTTACAATAATTGGTTACATTTCATCCTTCTTTTTAGTTAATTTACTGACTTCATGTTATCTGTTTTATCAAATTCTTGTTTTAAAAATCGCAGAGAAGAATTCTCCGGCCTTTTTCGTGGCTAAACCAAATCAACTCCCCTAGCATGACCGTTCACACGTGACAGACATAGTTTTGTCGTGCGTATCCTTTTATTCCATTAGGAGATATTTCAATATGGTGTTTTTCTCGCAGCTTTTTGACAGTTAAATGTGAGATAAACTCTTGTAACAGCTCTTCATGCTACGGGGCAAAATGCAGTAGATTTTATTTTGCTTTAACATTACCGTTTCAGTCTTAAGTTCAGTCAAAACAAAGTAAGTACCTACTTCCCACTAGGCTTGTAAGTTATGGGGAGGTATAAAAAAAATCACAGGCATTTATTCAAAGTTCGACAGTGGCGTCGCGTGCCGCACCTCAATAGATATGTCGACAAGACATATTTGTGTGTGTTCAAAATATACTTCCCTTCACGCCATTCATTCCAACTCGACAACTGACGGTGGACATAAATCTTCTTGGAACATAAATAAAATATAATAGGTACAGACAAAGAACCAGATAGCTGACCCCCCTGCCGAACGCTGTGCGAACGCCATCGAGGGCGCCATCTATCGCTCCAAAAGGGCAGAAAAGAACGAACCAACGGCCAATGATACTTCTAAAATTTCAAACAATGCCAACTTTACAAGAATGTTGTCAGTATAGCTAAGCCAATAATTAGGAAGGTGTAGTCTTATTTCGGAAATGTCGCTAAGTCACAGCGTGGCGAAGTTGCGCACGGTATGGCTGTAGATCGAGATTTAACTGGATCGATCCCGCGAGCGCATATTCATGTTTTAGTCTTTTTTTATTTTTAACTTTTTTTATAAGAGACGCATTGTTTGCTATGGGGATTTCATTCTTTTAATAAAATTAGAATCAATACAAAATATATTTATAATTTATGAATGTTATGTCTGCATTTTATTCTACAATATTTCATCGATTCGTCATCTGCAGAGTAGATGATTATGTGCCTACACTTGCTTCACAAGAAACTAGTTATCTCGACCGCCGCGCCGGCGGCGCCGTCACTATTTTATATCTTGATTTTATAAATATTATAGTGAGAAGTCCGTTTTTATTAAACAGAAAAAAACTATGTTGAATAGTCAGCGGATTTGAACCGCGTAACTTAGCTTTCACAAGCTTCACAGCTAACGCTAAACCACTGCGCCAACTGACAAGTTGTCAAGTGTATCGAAATTTGATATCATACCACACTTTGCTATGACTCATAGCTATGATGTATTTTTTTTGAGAGAGAATGCATGCAAAATAACACGAACAAATTATGTGAGGGTAGTTACTTATTATTTCAAGTTTTACACTATAAAGAAAACTAATGTTCGTGGCAAGGTATTTACTTTACGTCGTCGTCGTTACGTTCATGCACTCTCCGGTTACTTTTATTTAAAATTATCTGTTACCAATTTTCATTACTGCTCATAAACCTAAATGATTTTATGAAAGCAAAAACAACAGTGCGTTGTAAAGATAACCACAGTATTAAAAGTATTTCTAGAGAATTAGGTGTCACGGTAAGTAGATAATACGTATATGAATACCTATTTATAAAACCTAATTATAAAAATAATATAGAATAATATTTTGTGGAATGTGATTTCGTGACAAAAATTATATCATAGTATTTTATATTGCAGAGAAATACAGTTCGTTTATGGATTCGGCGATACCAAGAAACTGGTGATGTGAAACGTAACCGCTCTGACCGACGACCACCGGTAGCTTATACTGCTGCATCAGAACGTCATTGTGGAATCGTAAGGCTTCATAGCGAAGTCCCATTTAAAACGACTTGGTCAACTGCCATAACATATAATATATCGCTTGACTCAGTTTGAAAATACTCCAAGCATGTGAAATACATAATTATAAGCCAATTATAAAAAAAACAACCATCGGAAGCCCATTGTCTAGCCAGAACAGAATGAGATTCGCATCAGAATATTTAAATTTTGATTGGGAGAACGAAATTGTAATTATTACTGACGAAAAGAGCTTCAAGTCTGATAAAGATGGAAGAAAATTATTGTGGAGAAGACCTGGGGAACGTTTCAAGCTTCAAAATAAGTATTTTGCCTTTGAGAACCAGCGGTTATGTTAGATACTTTCCCTTTCTTTTTTTATTGTATAACTTACCACTATTTGGCCTAACTTTGTTTTTATATAAACTAAAATCATCCTGAGATTGAAACAAAATTAAGAGAGATATAAATTGTTACTTTATAATTTTAAATGTAATTTAAATTATAAAAGTAGCATGTTGGTTCTCTCTCCTAAAAAATGCCAGTTTGAATCTCTGGATATTAAATTTTAGTCGATAAAATATTAAAGAATAAAATGTAAACATATTTATTGTAACATATATTTTGTTTTATTTCAATCTTTAATGCAAGAATCAAATCCTCATAGCAGTAATTGCATCTTTTTGGAAAAGTAAAAAATAAAAAGACAAAATAATTAAAATGCTCTCGTGGATTTGATCCAGGCAAATCTAGATCTACAGCCATACCGTGCACAACTTCGCCACACTGTAACTAGCTACACAATCGAAATAAGACTACACCTTCCTAATTATTGGCTTAGCTATACTGACAACATTCTTTTAACGATTTAGTTTATTGTAAGTTACGACAGATGGCATTGTTTGAAATTTTAGAAGTATCATTGGCCGTTGGTTCGTTCTTTTCTGCCCTTTTGGAGCGATAGATGGCGCCCTCGATGGCGTTCGCACAGCATTCGGCAGGGGGGTCAGCTATCTGGTTCTTTGTCTGTACATTCGTACTGAAAGCTTATAAAGACGAGTAAAGTGCTAATTGGTAAATGAATGCTGTTAAGAATTCGTAAACTAAGTTTTTCGCAGGTGTCTACGCTTTTTAAGTTTCAGTTTCCAGTCAGAAAAGGTTTCGTTATCGTGATCACACGAAAAGAATTAACTGCGAGTATATCACACGATATTGAAACCAAGTTTTGTATTTTTATCAGCGTATTAGAACAGAAACAAAATCAGAAGTGGGATCAAAAATGATTATAAGATGAATCAGGACTTCTAAACAGAAAGAATCACAAAAAATGTAATTGAGAAAACTAAGCTTGGAGTTTTCCTGAGTAATTGAATCATGACGATGTATACACGGAGGATTTACAAAAAATATAGCAGTGAGTGAAGATAACCATTGGATAGAAAAGTTCTCAACTGGCACCCATGCATCGGAAGAAGCAGAGTAGACAACCATAGATCGTTATTCAGTCAATCAGAGAAATTGACTGATGGCGACCTCGTATAGTTGAGCGACCGCGAGACTCTTGTCTTAGAAGTAAATGATATTCCTCATTAATTAATGAGTCAATAATTTTTATAACTAAGTTTGATATTTATTTAAACTTAACGAATCGAGGACGTGTTAAGTGTACACTTGGCTATGACTTACATTTTTTAGCTTTTACAACCTTAATTTTTTAAAGTTGGTAAAGGCCTACGAAGAGTTACTTTTTAAAATTGTTTCAGATTAAAATTTATCATTGCTTGCAGTGGAAGGAAGTGGTCTCTGCCTACCCCTCCGGGAAAGAGGCGTGACTTTATGTATGTATGTATGCAATGCAAATTTTGGTTTATCACAACTATGCATAATATCTAAAACTAACATATTTCTAAGCAAATTTGAAATAGCTGCAGTTTCAAAATTTGAAATTTCCTGTAGAGTACAGGTTGTTTGAAGGCAATTTCCTTGGGTGGTGTGTGATGGTATATGGTGTTGGGAGGCGATGGTGGTAGGTGGTGCGTGACCGAGGTGCTAGAGCCGACACCTCCTAGCGGTGGTGGGTGTCGAAATGCCCGTATATTACTATGCTCCAGAGGTGTATTCAGAATTTGGCTTTTTGTAACTTTTTGTATAACCTTTTCCTGTTTGTTTTTAATTTTGGATGCTGGCTGGCAGTTACTATTTCTTTTTCTATTTGAAAAGGTATCACTCTGTTTACAACTTTGGAATTTTCGTAACCATTTTGGTTAATTTTGAACTTAGACACTTGACTATTCTGTCAGATTTTAATAATAACCGATTAATGATGTCACAAGAATTTACAGGATCCCTGGTCCCTGGTAGATCCTTGGTTTACAAATTATACTGCTGGTGAATTTAAAAAGACAACAGTAAGTATGTAGGTACTTAAGGATAGAGTCACATCACAGGTCACGGGATGGAGTGCAATTAAAATAATGATAATATTTTTTTCTTGTATACAGGTAGGTGTACAAAAACAACTCCAGTAAAATGGCATAGGCGTCCAAGATGATGTTTAGATAAGTCTTATTATTCACGTGACATGACTGAATTTTCACGTTCTTTTCTCTAACAATCTTCGCCACGATCATTATTATTTCCAAAGAAAACGGTAAATAACAGAAAATCCGTCACCGTGTCGCGTGTTGCCGCCAAGTTGCCACATGCGTGTGACAGGTGGCCATTTGCGGCCCAAATTGGCGGGAAAATTGAGAGAACGACACTCTACAGCGCGCCGTTCGAATTTTGAAATACTGGCGCTCACGAACTTATGTGCATACAGCCTGTGGAAGGGCTGCCGGTTCACTTTAAAGTTTTTATATGAATAATTTTCATTACTCTTTAATAAAGAAACACAGAAAGTAAGTAGGTACATAACACAGGCATGAACACGAAACATAATACAACACAACAAAAAAGAAAAAAACACTCTAATACAACAACACTAATATCACACTAATATTATAAATTAATGTCAAAGGTTTGTAAATAGTTAATAGTTTTTAATTTAATTGAAAAATAGGGTACCATCTACTTTTATCCCTGACAAATACCGCGCGGCCGAAACCACAGGGCGAACGCAGTAATTTTATTTAAAAGGTAGAGAAACTAAATTAAATTCAAAAAAGGAATTCATCACTGGCAGGCAGCCCTACTTAGAGGTATTAAAAATAAAACGCGTTGACATTCGAAAATATTTGGCAATATTCGGAGTAACCGTTATAACGTTAACTACTGCGGTTTATGGCCGCTGTCGACCAAACTCCGCGCGATGTGTCTATTTGATGCCTCCACCCTGTATTTATAAAGGGTCTTTTAAATATAATTAACATCTTACCACAGTTTAATATCTTATTCCTACGGGAAATTGCACGGAAAAGTTAAAAACAACGCAGTGGACAGTTAGTCTATACTAATATTATAAAGAGGACAGATTTGTATTTTGTATGTGTGTGTGTGTGTGTGTGTGTATTTGTGTATGTTTGTAATGAATAAACCGCCGAATGATGCCGATTTCAAAAATTCTTTCACCATTAGAAAGTTACATTCACCGTGAGTAACATAGGCTATATTTTATTTTCTTAAAAATTAGGGATCCTTTCTAAAACTTTAATTATGTAACCCAAGGTGAAAAAAAAATACCTAAAAATATTCCTAATAATTGAATAGGCTCCGAAATTACTGAACCGATTTTGGTAAAACTTGGCTCAAAGATAGAATAGACCTCAGGAAAGAACATAGGCTAACTTTTACCGCGGGAAAATACCTCATTCCCACGGGAAAACTATTAACGCGGGCGGAGCCGCGGCGGTAAGCTATAATAAATAAAAGAGTACTTCCGTTTGTTATACTATGGAAAAATATGTCTGGTCTTGGGTCTTGGCAAAATATACGAAAAGGCGAAGGTTTATTTACCTGGAATTTGTTATGTGTTTTAATTGTGTTAAGCCCCTGCATAGCAATTCAGTAGTCACCCAGTTTTGTGGTTAATTCAGAGCGGCGAATAGTTCTTGGAGGGAACTCGTTTAAGTGGGGCGAGAAATACTTGTGTCAAAGTTGGGTAAATAATGTCCCCATTACTAGACTTCAACACTTTTTGGGAACTTTTGGTTATAAAAAATCTTTTTTTTTTATCTTCTCGTAAATATTGAGAGCTTCAGTGCCGTAGTGCCATTCCGTCCTCAGTCCGCTTCTTCCCGCGTCTATGGGAATAGAAAATAGGTACAAAAATAATATTTGTTTAGCTTCGATGACCAAGTGGCTAGGGCCGTTGACTTCTATTCGGAAGTTTGTGGGTTCGAAACTCAGCACATACCAATGTGTTTTCGATTGTACCCACGTTTATTCGATGCTCTTACGGTGAAGGAAAATATCGTGGGGAAACTTGCATTGCACATACTTGCGAAGTAATTCAAGAGTTGTGTTGTGTGTGTGTTAAGTTGACCAACCCGCACTGGGCTAGCGTGCTCGACTAAGGCCTATTCACCCTGATTTCAGGGTAGGCTCGAGCCACTCGGTGGGGACATAATGAACCGATAGAAAAAAAAAGAATGATAATGAATGATTTGTATTTTATACATGGTGTCCGAGATAGATTAGAGACTTTTAGTTTAAACCCCAAACATGACGCGCGACAAAGTAACTGGACACCGCGTTTCTGCGTCCATTTTGACACCGGATCTCCGTGACGAGGTGTAAATGGCACAACAGAACATGTCATACAACAATAGCCAGTGGGGGCAAGGGGCGGACTTGGTAAATAGCTACCACGGATTTATTTAAGCTGAGTAAGGTTGCCAGCGGGCACAATTCCGGCTTGGCCGCTAAAGTGGTCGCTAAAATGCCTAAATTTAAGTTCTTCGTCTTTTTCATTCAAATCGAAAAGGATGAGAGATAAATGAATCTAATTTTGAATGATATTTAAAATTAGAGCGCAGCTGTCAGATTCAATTTAATTTAAGTGGGATGTTTTCGCATGCCTGCTAAACTAGGGCGAACTACGCGTAAAATCGATGTTTGACGTCTCTAAATTTAAGTTGACAATCACCTGTCCCTGTTCATTCTTAAGAACGTGAAAGGGAAATAATATTATGGTTTTAAATAGAACCTCAAATTTTTTAAATGGTGATTGTTGCTTTGCAGTTTATGTTCTTATGTTTGTTAGGGTGTTTTTTTTACATTAAATCGCTTGAATGTTTGGCCCAGGCGGGATTGGAACCTGCGACTCTAGGCTTTAAAGATAGGTACTATCAACTAGGCTACGAGCCGTCTTACACAGTACTCTACAAGACCAGCTTAGACAACTAAGGCCTGTTCATCCTGATATTGAGGTAGCTTCGGGCCCTTCGGTGAGGACATTATGGGTTGTTATCGAGTTGACGAAACATCTTCAAACAAAAACATATTCTATCCTATTTTGTTCTATTCTACCTAATTATGTTATCACATGGACAGCCCTAACTCACAATTAGATTGTTTTTGTAACGAAACAAAGTAAGGGTCAACACTGGCTTCCGAAATTGATAGTGTGACTGCGAGCTTAGTGTAATCCGACAAAACGGACAGCAAATAGATATCAGATAGTCGCCTCTACTTATGCCACTATACGACTAAAGTGTTATATAATAGGTATTATGTTTACCAACTAAAGAGGTAGTATAGTACTATTATTTTCTTCTTTGATAGAGGTTAAAAGGCTAGCTTTTACAAATCACCTAAAAATAAAATTATGATAAACAAAACAAAACAGCACGATACAAACAAACTTTTATTAGAGTTCAAATCACAAATTAATGACTTTGGGGTTTTTCAGTGAAATGTGTTTTCCCTATCGAAATAAAGTAAAATAAAAATTCGGTAAAGAATGTCAATTTTAACTTTGCTAAATATTATCGAAAATTTTAGACGGTAATTATTAGCGTATACCATGCTGAATAACTAACGATATGGTCAGAAGAAGATAATTTAATGTATGCGTGTGCGTTATGTGTATGTGTGTTTTTTTAATGTGTGTGTATGTGTTTTTGGTATTTAGCAACATGTTATTACGTTTTTTGATGTCAATAAAAACTTTTACATTTCAATATGGCAAGTCAATTTACCCAATTACTGGTAAATTTTTGTTTTTTTTTTAGTTAGATTTTCTGTGGATTTTCCGTAATATTTCTTTTTTTTTTTTTTTTTTAATTTATTTATTAAGAAAACTTAACCTAGATTACATAATTTATACTTCGCCAAACTACGTAGTAGTTTGTAGGCGAATTGCGCTTATCCATAATAAATAGAACATGCAATTTTTACTAACCTAACATGCAGTTTTTTATTTTTTTTCTTAAGACTAGGTACACATTTAATCTTCTTATGATCTAACAGCAAAGCATACCTACTTATTACATAGTTTTGGTACTACATATTTCCTGGTCCTTTGCCCATAATAATTTCTAACTACTGTTTCTAATAATTTTCCTTGTTTCTTGGATCTAGTGCAATATTTGTGACTGATTTGTTCTTTATATTCTTCGTTGTAATATGTTTCAGGTGCTATTAAATAATTTACTTTCTTGTCTACTGGTAAAATCTTACTTATTGTGAAAAGTTTACTATAATCTTCTTTGTTTTCTTGTTTTATCTTTTTGCTTACCAATTTCTTAATAAATCTAGTTTGAATGTTTTTAATATCATTTAAATATGTTTTAAAAGTTAATCCATAGCAACTAAGTCCATAACTCAGTATTGAGTCAGCTAATGCATAATACACCATATACAGGGTCTTTTTATTTACCACTTTCTGAAGGTGGTTAAATTTTCCTAGCACTGATCTTAACTTACTACAGACACCTTTTACATGTAATTTCCATTCTATTTGTCCAAACGACATTTTAGCCTCATACAAAGACGAGTAAGTAAACACTGGCTAGTAAATCTTAAAATCCGTCTCTATTTTAAAATCCTTCCATTTTTAAAAAACTTTCATCTTCCTAACGGTTCGGGGCCTGTTTAACGGTAGCGGCGGCTAAAGGTTCGTATAACACACGCGCGTTCCCACGAGGCGCGCTAATATTTGCACCGGATCAAGCCCAATACACACGTAGCTGTATTGAAATATATATTTTCACCCTTACTGCGTCCACTTACGGAATACCTATAATATGTCGAGATTTATATTAATATACCGAGATTTATATTAATATGCCTTGCTATATCGGTCGACATATTTTGGTGACGTCACAGCAAGCGACCGATATAGCACGGTATATTAATATAAATCTCGACATATTAAACGTATTCCGTAAGTGGACGCAGTAAGGGTGAAAATATATATTTCAATACAGCTACCGTGTGTGGTGGCGAGATGTAATATAAGTTAGAGCTGGGCATATTAATATAGATTATAGCTCCGTGTGAATTGCGCTTCAGCGGTGATCGCATGCAGTGTGGCCGAGGTTTTACTACGGGTTCTAGATGGAAATAGCTGCGTCCTTTTAACCTTACTATATGATAACAAGTATAGTGAAAGCAAAAATCTACTGCTACTGACTGAGTGGCATTATTACTGGTCAAAAAACTACCTTGTATCTTTCGAGTTACGACTGTGGAATGCTTACTGGATCAGGTACAATTAAATATGCTCTGATGTCCTTACATGAGTAGTATAATTTATTGGTTAGTAGGAAATATTCAAATTTTTCATAGACAAACATAACTTTATTATATTTTTTTTTATTAATTTTAGTCGTCTACATTTTTTGCAACATTTTATTGAGTAGGTACATAATACATTATTTTTCAAATAAAGTAATTTATGCAGAAAATCTGAACAACATTTATAAGTGCTACCTAAGGATTTATTGGTAGCAAATTGTAATTATATCGATAATTAAAAATAAAATTTTCATATATCACAATATATTTAATAAAACTTCAGTTTTGGTTTTTAATTTCGAACCTATGTTATTTCAGATAAAATTCACAATTGGAAAACTGACTTCCCCATATATTATTATTTTTTACGTCGATTTTCAATCGAGAAACTATAGTAGCGCTCACCTAATCAGCGAGCGGAGTGGCTCTGTTTGCCGAGCCCCTTCACTGCAGTTCCAAAAGTATCGAATGATGCGGAGAGGCCTGATCCACCATTTACCAAAGAGTGTAAATATTCAATATTTGTGTATCGCACTTGACTCTCGTTTTGATTCGCCGACAAACTCTACTTTTGGTTGCTTAAGTGATTCGGGTTTTAAAAGGTTTTGTTGTTAAAAAATCTGACACTGTTTATGAATAAGATGTTTAAGGATTTTCGATAAAAAAAAATATTAATCATTTACACCGCAGCGTTTGTGAGGTAGAATAACCTCGAACCCAAATGTAAAATTAAAAATTTTATATAAAGTTTAGCTTTATTCTTAAGTTTAGCTATCGATCAACTACGATTTTATGCTCTATGTTAAATACCGTGACTTTATCATCATTTCATTTCTAGACGACGAAGAGACGACCTATCCTATCGATTTATTTTTAAGCTGCTATCTAAGCAGGGTGTTTAGCAAAAGCTGAAAGAAAAAAAAGAACAAAAAAAAATTTTTTATACTGGAGCTTTGCTTTCCGAAAGAAGTTTTTTAAGGAAAGTTGCTCAAAAATAATATCTGAGCATTATCCTTTCAGTATTTGCTTAGCCGATACTTAAACCCCGTAAATTTATTTTATGCTAAATGTGATGGAGGTAGGTCCTAAAAATACGAATGCTAAACCAGTAGAAGATTTATGTTCAACCTAAAACACAAGCAAGTAATAAAAAGCAAACAAACCAAAGTGATATTATTATTACAAACTCGTGAATCGAATGACAAGATATTTACAACACCTAACTTAAAATGGATAGCATCGTTTCGTGAAGGACTTAAAATAAAGATTTTTTTTCTTTTTATCTACATTAAACAAATTTAAGATAGTGTTATTCTACAACATTTTTTCCCATGGGAATAAGAAATTTACCCGCGGTAAATCGTAGCCTATGTTCTTTCCCTTTATAATATTAGTAGGTATAGATATAGATTAGATATTTTACAACCATTTTACAATAATAACTTTTGATAGATACCTGTTATTAAGGTAAACTAACTGACGAATAAACGCAGAGTATAATATAGTTATACAATCATTATTCTCATTTCAGCATTTTGTTCACAGTCTCATAACATAATTTTCCTTTGCTAAAATTATCTTTACCAATAAAATCAACAGTGGCCTTTTCTATTCATATGAGTTTTAATACAAGTTTTATAATCCTTGCTTAGCTTAGCTATACTCCCACATATAACGTTTGCAAGTTGTATCCTAGGCTATGGCTAAATAGATTTGTACATTTATACAACTCTTACTTTTTCATTATTTGCACATGATTTTTAAAACCAAAACATCTTGAGAGTACAATACGGCCTCGCCTCCACGGGAGATCTTTCGAAGCCTCAATCCCAAAAGCACCGTCTGGTAGCTTTAATTGACAAAGGCTAATCTGCAGCCGGCTCCTTTCGAGCATCTAATTCATTTCAAGTAGCTATTGTGGCCACTCCTTGCGTAAAAACATCTGCTTTCGCAAAAAAATACGCATTAAACTTGTCTAAAATTTCAAACCTTACCCCAATTTCTTCGTTACGAAACCCAAACCAATCCAAACTATACGTCACTTTTATTCTAAGAAAAATAACATTAAATTAAAAATTTAATAACCCCCGCCACAAAACCGTTATTTGATCCTTTCAACAAATAAAAATGAGCTAATAAAAAAAAAAAACCGAAGAACCTTCAAATGGCGGAAGATATTTTCTTGATTCATAGCTAAGAACACTCTCGATTGTGACACCTTGCAAACAAAAAAAACTAGATCAAAATCGGAGCATCCGTTTAGGAGCTACGATGCCACAGACAGACAGACAGACAGACACACACGTCAAACTTATAATAACACCCCTCTTTTTCGTCGGAGTTAAAAAAATAACTACATTTGGTCATTTTACAAGTCTCCTCGGAATTCAACGGGCTTCACCATTGATATACAATAAACATAGATACACGATCTCATACAAAATCTAACGCCAAACACGGCACCGCGTCAACTATCGACATATACATGCCTATACAGATATTGTACCGTTGAAACTATGTGCAAAATAGCCTTTGAGTTGTTGACTTAATTTTTAATTTAGACTTTAATGCTTAGATAATATTGAACAAATCTATTTGTGCAAATTACTGACAAATTACCTTCTTCCGCTAAAGATATCAACATGTACGGTTTCCAGTAATGAAAGAACATAATTTGAATAATAAATTATATCAATATGGACTCTAGCACATTACAATAAAGTATGATTTTGCCACACAAGCGAGTGTTTTTTGCATGCCAGCCCTCTAGTAGCGAGTAGTTGAATTTTAAAGGCAACCTATTGAAGTTCACCTGATCTGTAATCGGAAAAAGTTTTGCAATTCTTCACTAGATGGCGAAATAAATAATTACAATCACGTCGTGTGGCCCTTAGTAATCAGCCTTCCTCAGGTCCTTAGGCCTTTAGTGACGCAAAAAACATTTCTTATTTTGATATCTAAACCCTAAGTGGTTGAGAAATGGTCGCCCGCCCCCATCGCAGGCCTTCTTTTTTCTGGTCAAGGCTTTTATATTTAAGTAAAGATTTAAGTTTTACAATTAAAATAATAATAGAGCAGGTTATTATTTATTTTGGCAGCATTACTTTATCTGAAACCAAACAACAGACTTTTTGTATTTCTATATATTTAACGTTTTTGTGCCTGTCTATTACTAGTTTTTTTTTAATATTTTTTCTTTGATCAGTTGATCTAGCCAGAGAGGTGGGAGAAAGTCGCGCTTCAGTTGATCTTTGATCTATACAATACAATATACAATACAAAATACTTTATTGACACCAAAAAAATACAAAATAACAAATTAAAAATACATACAGGAGTCAAAAGGCGGCCTTATTGCTAATGGTATATTAGCTGAAATTATTTTTATTTTTCCATATTTTTCGATTTCCATTTTTACCATGTTCAAATGCCAATCATTCTTACAAAGTAGCGTCACTTATGGTTTAGATATCAAAATAAGAAAATAATGTTTTTTGCGTCACTAAAGGACTAAGGACCTGAGGAAGGCTAACTACTAAGGGCCACACGACGTGATTGTAATAATAAATCGGCCGTATTTGGGCTCATGCAAATTGAATGTGAAATCTTTAAAAAACTAACAGGCTGTATGATTAAAAAAACGTTTTTCATTTGAATTACCATTGGTTTACATACTAAAACGGTTTACATACCTACTATATTACTATTATTATCAGTTTCAAAAAGCTTTATCTATCACCCGCGTTAATTTTATTGTTGTCCTAATACGGTCCTGTATTTTCTTTGTAAGAAGTATTTCTATTTGACATTAGATGGCGTTTTAGCAGAAATTATGTACAGTAGCCAGCCCATGCGGCTGGACTTTATGACCTTGAGAGCGTATTCCGTAGCGGTAGGTGTGAATTTCGTAGTGCGAGTGTCCAACCGCATGTGCTGGCCACTATAGTATCGAATATTCTAGATGAATAGTCAGACGTTTGCGCCGGTGCGCGGCCATTAAGCGACTGAGGCAGAAGCAAGGCCACCCAAGGCCACACGTTAGATTATGGCCTTCCTTTGCCGGTGCCGTTTTTTGAGCGGCGTTTGTGTATCTATGTTTATTGTATATCAATGGGCTTCACGGTACATCGTCGAAATTTTTCTTCCAAACTTTCTTACGCAAGATTCTCGTCGATAAATAAGTACAAATGGGTAGAGATACAAAGGCTTGCAAACCCGTCCGCTTGCTTGAGCAGCAAAGGGCATATGCTTGGTAATTTATATACAGTTATTGATCAAAAGGTGATGTCCTTTGGGAGGCATCCAGCCGTCTCGTGGATGGGTCCCCTAGATGTAGCTAATAGGTAAAGGGCCAGTGATAAAATCTTCCCCTGTAGCACTTGGGCTGCCCTCGTCTTCAAACGTATCGATAGGGTTGTAATGGATTAATTTATCGACAGTTGCGGTTACGTGGTGTAGGGGTTCAGTTAACACGCCATTCTGATACAATGTTTCAGTTATTTGTCGATATTACAAATTATTGTCTGTCTGTATTTCAATATTAAACTTTAAACTAAAAACTTTAACTTGGTGTAAAGAAGCCGGTTCTGCAATTTTAACTTCTCACTAAAGTTCGAGATTTACGTGTTAGAATGTTAAAAGTTTTGAGTTTATATCGTCTCGGTTCATGTTTGATTTAAACTTTTTTAAAACGTTATTGATTTAGGTAACAAAAAATTGTTTTAAGAGAGAACCTAGTGGCAATATTATAGGTTTTTGAAAAAATGTTTTAATCATATTCAGGTAGCAGATTATTAAGTTGTACACCAAAATTTATCCTTTTGTGCGTCTTTTGAAACATTCCTTGAGCAACTTGTATAAAAAGTAATGTTCGTTAAGCCTTCTATTTTACACAATAGACTTTCAACAGTCAAGGGTAGTTCAATACTCTCAGCTGAAGTGTAAATTTTAATCCCATTGTCAAAAGCCTTCTTCATAATTTACACTAAAAAGGTAAAGAAATAATTCTGCGTTTTGATAAAATAATACTTTATTTTTAATGATCTGCTCTAAATGTTGATCGTTTAAAATTACTTAATAAATAAAATAATAATAATCGACATTGTGAACGTCAAATATCGCTTCTTATCGTTCACAGCCTCGATTGTAATATGTAATAGAAAAAGGACATAATAATATTCAACTATATTAATCGTGGCTAACAACAAATGATAAGGCATCTGGTTTTGAAAAATTGACTTGCGCTCAAAAATCGGCATGTTGGACACAACCTTACAAAAACAAAACAAATAACTTAGAATGGGCCTTTTACCTGTTGTGGTTAAATACAGGTTGACCCAATTTAATAAAATAAAATAATTGATTTTGAGGTAACTTATTTTCAATTATTTATTTTATTTAGAAACACACAATTTACAGAAAAAGCGATCTAAATGTACTTAATATAAAATATTGTGTTTGACTTCGGTATCACCCGTAAAAAAAAAAAACTGTAAGATTATTAAGACGACAAACTTTGACATTTCAAGCTTGTTAATAACCATTACGATAATCTACATTTGACGAGTTCAGATGAGCGGGTCGCCACTTCAGAAATTCCAAAAAGCACACCACACTATATAAAGTCAGCTGTTGTCGAAATTCTATGCATACCGCGCGGCGGCGACCGTCGTTATTTCAATTACCTGTCCCTCGTCAAAGACAAAAGACTTGACACGAAAAGGAAAAAAAGACGGGAATAAAAAAAAGAAAAAACTTATCTATGATTGGATCGCGGTTGTGTAAATGCGCTCAAGTGTATTGTGTTACCTTAAAGTGCCGCTTTTCGGTAGCGTTTTTGAAATTGAAACTGGACTTCGTTTTTTTGCAATTGCCAGAGAAAATTGGATTTCGGGTGGGTCTGTTCTTGAACGTAAAACGGAACGTCTTAAGATGTTGCCATTTGAATCGGACAGATGTAATTAAGTTCTGTCTGGTAAATGAGAACGAGCCTTAAGAGGCACCAACGGAATTTGCATAGAAAATTAATTATAGTGGCCCTATCAGAGAGCCTTGTAGCACACTCAAAAGATTTTAAGCTCTCTCAAAATAACTGCCTCTATAAAGATTCTGAAATATTGCGGACGTAGTAGAGATTACAGTTGCTTTTAATGTCAGCAAAAGACAGGTGTTAACATACGATTATTTTCGAAAAAATAAACCAAAAGGGGAACGCACCCAAGTCGAAAGCTCCTGCAGAATCGTTGAAAGGTTACGATAATCTATTGAAAACTACTACTAAACAGACCTTAGAATGGACGCCCAATGTAAATAACCATAATAACCGTAACAGGCACAATGCCCCCCTACTGGTTGCCGACAGGGGTCCTACCCACGATCCTCTTTTTAATTATAATATCACCCACATTATAAACTTTTTGCTCACAAAAAAAGATACACCCGACTGACTGCTACTTTTTGGGTTTGAAGACAGTTTTGACATGAATGCTATTGTTGAAAACCGTTTCGTTATTGGCAATTTGATGGTAATTAACGCAAATAAAAACGACAATACAAAATAATAATACACATAATAACTATCAAAAGCAAAAGTTTAGAAGGGTCGGTGAAATTTTGAATTAAGTAAATTAATTATTAAAAACTGGAGCATTTTAATAGAAAACTATTCATCAGATAGACTAAAGTGTAAATTAAATGATGTAATAAAGATACTTGAAATAATCATAAATTCATAAACGAAGAGTTAATTTAGTCGGTTTAGAATTCTATATTAGTGTCAAAATACAACTAATGACACATATTTATAATGACAGGAAAATTCACCGACCCCTTAATGTAATTCAAAGTCAATACTCACGAATCCGTGTTTGTCGCTAATGTTGTTCGTCAGTTTTAGCTTGTGGAAGGAGACGACCTTCTGCATCCATTGCTCCCCTGTCGAGGGAGAGTCTGGGTGGATGTACATCCTCTTCGGCATTTCGGGGTCAGCCTTCCCCGCAACCATCCATCGGCTCATGGAACAAACGTTCAAGGTCAATGGCGAGGAATTTTTCCTTACTAACTAGTAGTAATCCATACAGTTGAATTTCAGTTTTGACAGTTTTGACGTCGGAGTCCTTTGTCATGACATGACATGAAACTTTAGATATTTTTTTACTATGGACAAGTTTTAGAGGACTATTTATATTTTTTAATCAGGTCATCTTGCAACGCCTTTACTATACGGGGGACAATTTCTGTGATAAATTAATATACGATTGTATTATATCTGGGGTTCGAACCTGAAACTTACTGAACTAAGGCTCGGTCCTTTGGTAGCGATTCCTTTGTTTATTTCATACTATTAAATCATTGAAGCGTAAGGTAAAGAGCTAGCTTCGCCTCTCTCTAATATCTTCTTGATGTTTAAAGTAAAGTTACAGAAATATAAATTAAAATAAATTGAATAGAGTGACTTAAACACTCAATTAGTAAGAAGCGTTACCAATATTTAATTACTCATTTTTTATTTAGTTTGATTGAAATAATTTAATTTGAAAAATAATTACCCACGTTTCCAAAACGAACAACTAATATTTCATGATCACTATCAGCCTTCAATGTATTGATGTTCTTTGAGGAAATTACAAGAAATTTTTAATTACTGTACAAAAGAATGAGACCGGAGTGGACAGGTGGTCGCATAAATTAAAACGGTTATTATTAGAATCGATGTTAAAGGTATAATTTTATGTCCATTTAAGGCTTTCAAAACTGTACAAATAACTATTTATTTTTAAGAAATTGGTGTAATGTTTCTATAAATGCGACTTCCTGGGAATGTCTCGAAAATTTTGATTCAAACACACATCAACCCATACACAGATTTAAAAATATGTATACTAGCAATTACAAAGAAATTAAATTACTACAAGATAGAAACAATCTAGCAAATGATAAAAACAATTCTGATTCTTAATCAGATATATCATAAATGTGTGAGCCTAGACGTGTAATTGAATCAGAAATTAGTCTAGATAATAGCATCTTTATTAATTACAAAACACGCATGCAGTTAGTTGAGGATAGTTAAAGCGATGAACAAGCCTTATTATAACACATAATACAACAATCAACAATGCATGAACACAATGTGGTGAAAAGAGATCTGCGTCCCACAAGCGGGCTTCATAATTTATAGAGAAAAATACGACACGAAATAAAGCTTATAATGGATTAAATTGTACAACAATAAGGTCCAGAATCGAGTTTGTTTTACCAACATTTCCGCGGTAGGAAACGCTCGTTAAGAGAACAAGCGAAGGATTTTTGGGAAAACGAATGTTCCCTACTCGCGCCCCGGGCTAACGAACGGAATAATGGGCTTAGGAAACCACGCAGATCCCCTATCGGGCTCACATCTACAAACAATACGCATGCTTCTTGCCTCTTCGATTTTATAACGAATTACATTAAAATAAGATCCAACTTGATCGCTCATATAGGTTTGCTAATCGTCACACGAGCCGTCAGATTCAGAAACAGTACTGTGTTCTTATTTTAATTTAATTCCTCCTCTTTTATACCTGTTGTGGAATTTGTATCTGCAATCGTCGGCAGCTACGATGTCCATTAGCAAAATGTACTTCGCTTTTTTATCAAGACCAGAAACGCGAACTTTGTAGGCAGGAAACATACGTCTGCAAGCAATACGAGAGAAAAACATGGATTGGCGAGTTCTTGCGACAACGATTTGACATCACGTCGATTATCAGACATGCCGCTGTACTAGTTTCACTTTTTACCTCTCCCGGTTTTAGCTTGTGATCTTGTACCGCACTAATTAGGTTTTATTCAGGGCGAGTTCTAGACAATGGAACATAGAGCGCTCATGCTATATTTGGTGGAGTACTCGAGCGAGGTCTAATCGGAGCGTGCGCCGACTCCAATGAGGTGTTACCAAGTATTCCCGACAAGCAAAAAGACAAAGACAGTGTTTCCGCCACGACCGACCAAAAATGGCGAGGATCGCGCCCATTGTGCGGTTTTGTACCGCGTCGTGACCAACGTGACCAATGTTCTACACGAAAATCCTAACTCCAATTAGAATGAAGAATATACATTGGGAATCATTGATCGATTAATTGGTAAATAATTTGTGTTTATCGAAAGATTTGTGATAATTAATTATCATATTAACGGCGCTAGGCGGTTGCTTTGTCGGCGTCTGTATCGGTTTACGGCTGAGTCACAGCATTTCGACCGGAATTCTTGAGTCGTATTAATTAACGGATATTAAATCGAAGTTTATCGGTCGCATCTCGATGTTGCCAAACCTGCGTGTCGGCTGGTTTGATATCGGCGGCGTCGACCGCGGCGCATAAAGAACAACCCGCCTTATCGGCCCATGTCATCGGGAATTAAACAATGTACACGATCAAATACGATCATTATCGATCTCAACCGTTCGGATGCGCCTCCGAGGCCCGAGGGATGCTCGCAGTGACACTCGACACAGATTACATTCGGTTTTTTGTCAAGATCTCCCAACGAGATTGTTGTGAGTTTAGTCCCAATTTCGGTTAATTTGGTGGAACTACAAGTCGCGTCGGTATTTCTCACCTCTGGTGTCGAGCTTTTTACATTACCGCTGCGGTGTTTGAGACAAAGATATTTTAATGATATTACCATCGGATGCGCGTTGAATCCTTAATCGTCGGCTGATTCCACGCGGTGCTCACTTGTCTTACAAAATGTCGTTGCCCTTAAATTAAGCGTGGATCGTACAAATTGTTTAGACGCAATCGAGGAGTGAATCGAAATTGGTGAGTGGGAACTAGTGCATTGCGTGGGCTGAATCACAAGCTAAATGAAAACAAGCGTGTAACGGAACGCAGATAGAAAACACAGAAATCATGAGCATATCTAGCAATCAACAGTGACATCTGGACCGACAATCTGGCGTGGGTGATGGTACGACGCCAAATTCTTGGTCTGGGTACATTGATGGGTTAAAAGGTGAGAATGAAGATGATATAGCGTTCCTGCAGGCAATGGTGAATGGTCTACCTGTTGTGGAACTTATATCTGTAGTCGTCCGCGGCGACAATGTCCAGTAGAAGGATGTACTTGGCCTTCGCATCGAGGCCAGACACACGGAACTTCATTTGTGGGAACATTTGTCTGCAAATTTGAATTTTGAATTTTATCTCCTGAACTTTTAATTTTATGAACTATAATTATCGACTTAGGGTCAGTTCCTTATTGAAAAGTGGATTTAATTTTTATGAAGTCTTCTTAGTATTTACCTTGTAAAGTAAGTACTATAAGTATTTATATTAGGTGCTTGAGAGTTAATTCACCTTATTTTAGTATTGTATTTTTCGACATTGTCGTTATTATTTATACAAATTAACATACTTTTATCATTCTTCAAATAGCAAAATTAAATCCACTTTGAACAAATCAATCATCATAATGAGATGCTAAAATGTACAAACTTATAAACACAATAAACTTAATGTCGCCGTTGCTCGTTACGTTGCCAAAATGCCCGAAGTTTTACATGTACGTCATTCATAATCACAGTTGACAACTTTTTGTGTGTTTTACTGAATTCTTTTCTTTTTGTCAATTCTCAACTATGTAAGTAAAAAACATTCTCCTAAAATTATAGTGGATATTAGAGTTTTCTACTAACATTTATTAATTTTCAAAAACGTGTATTGTTGTAATACTGATATTCATTATCCCTATACTAAAATACACGTTTGCCTTCCTTATAAGCCTTCATACTTATGATATTACAAAGCCGATTTCTTCAAAGCAATTGTATAACAAACTTACCTACTATGTGTGTTACTTTAACACTCATTACGCTTGTAAATTTATCGTATTTACGTGACACACACTCGAAGCGATTTGCCGACAAGCTGATGGATGTGGATTGTAAGACGAATACAAAGTTACCGCATTATAATCCTTTAGCTAAGTGAGGGTTTCCGCAAGGCTTTATTCTAGGGTCGCTGTTTTAAATTTGTTATATCGATGTACTCAATAAAGTTAGATAAAATGATGCCATTTATTACCCTATTAAGTTTACTTATACTAGGGTTTAAATAATTGTTTAATTGACGAAAAATTTTATAATGAGACTTATAGCCAGTTAGTGTGTGGTTGAAATCAATTATCAAAACAATGATTACTAGAAGAAAAGTGCCTGCGCGTCCCGATAACATAAGTGTGAAAATCTTTAAAAGAGTACCTAAGCTACTGACACTCATGTTTCAACCAGATTCGATTCGATGTTGATAAGTGTTGAGAACTTAAAAAAGTCGTAAGTGTCGAGAACTTAAAAAGGCAGAGCCGGTATACTTTTAATCACCAAAATCAACTTTTATTGTTTAAACAATGTTGAAATTTAAAAAATCCAACGAGATCCCTTCAGTTTTATTTTCCATTATAAATAATTTCATCCATTTGGGAGCAAAATTTACGATTGTCCGACTAAATAGGGGGTCATAAAGGCCAGATTTATTTCTGATTCATTGACAACTTTTATTTTTATTTTACGGTCTTGATTAAAGGCTGAATATCCAGTTATAATGGCACCTACCACAGCCGCAGCAAAGTTTAAATATGGTCGCACGTTGTAAATTATCGTTGTAAAACTAATGGTGGAAGAAGCCATTAGAGTCGAAATTTGTTTGGGAACTTCAGTGTCGGTATCTTTATTAGATAATTACATATATGAATTCATTACATGAAAGGACGGTAAGGTTACTTTGTTTTCTCTTTACATTCACTTTGTTATATTTTTGGGCAACAGTATTTAGAACGACATACTCAACAATATGTGGCGATTCAATTACTATTATAATATAATAATTTCTGTTTGTCACAAAAATACATCTTACACAAAATGTAACTTTATCATTAACAAAATAATGATTCATCATTATCATCATAATCTCAGCCGAAAGTAGTCCACTGCTGGACAAAGGCCTCCCCCAAGGATCTCCACAATGATCGGTCCTGCGCTGCCCGCATCCGCAAACAATGATTATCTGTTATAATATATTAATGATTAATAAATTTTAATTGAAATTTATTAACAGTCTGTCACAACGAGGCGTTTGTTGAATTAATTCAATTAATTTGTTTAATGATTGATATGCATGCAGCCTTATCACTGTTATGATTTACGGCATTAGTGTATTTATAACCTTATAATAAACCTTGTATTATAATATTGCGGGCTTGTGTTGGTTTGATACATTTTCTATAAGAAAAGTATTTCTGTAAATAGTGCTAATGTAATGTTAGTGTAGAGTCAATATTACTTAAGAAATCTGTAAAATCGTTCTCTCAATAAAATGTTAGATCTAAACAAGACTAAACATAAATAATAAACGCATCAGATTTTAGTTAGGAAAAAAAACCTTTAATTTTTTGCCTAAAATAAATTCTGAATGAAATAACCCAATCAAAGTGTAAAAAAAATCTCACAATAACGAAATCTTCATCAGCAATAAATACGAGAACTATAGCACAAACAGAATTACTAGCTTAACTATAACGAAAGCTACACATTTTACTAATAGGCTTTGGAAACTATATAAAATGGAGACGAAAATGAAAAAAATATCCACCATCCATGGGGAACATAATTTTAATATTACTCACACCATATTAAAAACTTAACACCGAAATTCCACATAGCCCATCAATTAACCAGTCACATTACTTAATTGGGGGGGTCATCGGCAGTCTTCAAAAGTGCGACACTGGCAAGGGGGTGTTACCCCCACCCCCTAAACTTTCAAGTCTTTCTGGTGGCGACAGTTTCATATCCCTTGCTGGTTGAGATGATGATGAGTGGAGAAGAATGAGAAGCTAAGAATGCGCGGAAGATTTTTTAGTTAAGTAAATACTGTCAAGAAACTAATGAGGTAATTTTTTTATTCTGATTCGTATATGTAATGATTTTTGTCAGCTGGAATAATATACATAAAATTTTCAGGGAAATGAAAATAAATTTATGAAATAATGCCAAAAAGGACCGATAGCGATACCTAATGATCATAATATTATGCTTATTTGGCGATTGACAAAATGTGACAAAACTACTTCACCAAACTTTTCCTGTTGGCTGTTTAAAATCAACAAATAAAAAAAATTAACTTATTATTGACATTGAGAAAATTGAGAAAATTACACAGGGAACTTCAACAACGTGGGAAAAACCAGTAGTGGTAGTCCTTCGAAATTTTCAGAAGGACTTTTATAGGGATAAGACTTTATGCAAACTGCACGGCACGCAATGTATCAACATATCACTTTGATAGCCGCCTTCATTACTTAACACAGCTGATACCAGCTAACCAGCCTACCCCATACTTATCACACCAGCACTAACAACTACAGTGACGCAAGAATTCCACATCAATTTAGCATCCATTACTTCCTGTACCGCCAAAACCACTCACAGATCTGAAGGAAATCTTCAATGTATACGCCTAAATTTTCGTCACCAAAGCTCAGATCAAAAAGAACTGAGGGGACATTCTGCCAACACGTTGAGTCATTCTTGCGGCTTCGTCGAGTGGGCCCAGTTTCACCAACTAGTATATACTAACAGGTTAAACTAGAGTTACTAAGTGCAGATTAACATTTTTCTCACTCACTTTACATAATGCGATAGAGCGAGGGAGGTAAAACGTGCGTTTTAATAAATATTCATTATTTTTATATTTATGTAGGCGCAAACGCCTAACGAGAAAAAGTGGTTGTAGTGTTCTAAGATGTGTAGTCAGTTAAGAGGCCGTCTACAAAATTATCGCCGCAAGTGGCGCCGCCAATTGATTTTTCTCAATTTCTTTTAACACAGAGCGAATTTAAATAAAGTAATTCACTTATTTGATGTAGAAAATCATAAGCTTTTTTTTAAACTGGCAATATTCTAACGGCAATAATACAGCTAGATACTTTTATGAAAATCGCCAAAAGTGGCCGTTTTTGGCGGTTTTCTAAATTATAACCATGAGGACTATTGCAGTTAGAATATTGCCTGTTTAAAAAAAAGCTTATGATTTTCTTGAATTACTTTATTTAAATTCGCTCTGTGTTAAAAGAAATTGAGGAAAATCAATTGGCGGCGCCACTTGCGGCGATAATTTTGTAGACGGCCTCTTAAGTATCAAACAAGTTGTTAAGATTGCAAATTGTGTACACAAGTTGGATATGAGACATGAGTAATATTCTTGTGCGTGAGAGACTAAAAGTTTAGAGCAAATTTCAATCTTCTGTTATTCTTCGTTATTTAAAAAGTAATTTTCGATATTAAAAATTAGAGTAGACTTTACCACAATATAACATCTCCGCCGCACTATGCGATCTTTTGAAACAATCTACAGAGCAAGGAAGTTGTACCTAGATCGTTTTGTTCTGTGTTAATCAACTGCATTCCTGTAACATTTTTTTCTGGTGACAATTTTATCAGATGAGTTAAATTATAGAATATAATAATAAAATTTATTGCACACTAAAAACACAGACATTTTTTTTAACTGATCTACTACGCTTGTGTCGAAAAGGTACAACCAATCAAGCTTCACCGTACTTGTAAGAAAAAACAGACAGTATAGTTCACAAAAGAATGCGTCCTTATTATTGAATAGTAATTTCAATTAGGCAACCTTATAATTTTCTCATTTTCCTTAATCATTATTTTTTTGACAGTGACTTAACCAGCGTTCAGTGTAACTGCGCCTAGTCATCGACACCTATCCCCCGCGCCCCGCAGCCCGCAGTATTCGCTGAGTTTTTAGCACGAAGCTAATACGGTTAGCCTATACGGTTTGTGAACTAGTTTTTGCCCCGGCTTTGTCTCAATTTGAATAGAAAACATTCCGCTTAATTGATTTTTATGGACAGTTAAAGATATTTTACCGTCTGGCTCATTCTATAGTCTGAGATCGAGTTAATTGCTATTTTCTGCTGTTTAAAAAACGGTGAAATTGTGAGAAAGTTCTGAAACACCATCACATTTCGAATTTATGAATAAGCTGTTAATGTGAGGCATCCGTGAATCCGTCTAGAATATTCTTTTAATTAGTTTAGTTTATCTGCAAACTCTACATAAAACAATAAAAAAAACCTTTAAATAGCTTTTTCTCATTAAGTAGGTATACTTTAGCCGGAGTCCCTCTATGGGGTAGAAGGAAATTTCTTTTGGCATTTAATCACAATTTTTTTTCACTCAAATAAGTATTTAAAGGATAGTGGGCAAAAATGTATGGGCGGCACACCCAGTTCCGCCACAGATTCGACTACTTTAGTTTGAAAGGTATCATGTTCATATTTCTTTGTGCCAATGCGTATCAAATTCTGCCCCGAGGTTCTCAATTTATTTGAAGTTAAAACAAGCACAACTACAAACATATTTTGTTTATTGTTACTTTACAAGAAATAAAACAAACATTTTATAATTATTATTCGTCAAAGAGCGTCGATGGCCTAGTGGCTAGGGCCAGCGCCGGTTCGATCCCCGCCACGTACCAATGTATTTTCGAATTTCGAATTTAAATGTACGTTTATTCGACGCTCTTACAGTGAAGGGAGACATCGTGATGAAACCTGTACACACCGCGAACGAATTCATTTTTTTATTATTATTATCTATAATAACTGAGTCTAAGAAAAGAGCCGGTCGGTGGATGTTTTCCTCGAGTCTTGCCAGCCTCAAAAATCATAATATAATGAACATGACATGGGCGCAGCAACCCAAAGTCCGGTTGCCTATTTTGCGCTAGGGGTAAGGCCTTATCGTGGGCGCATTCTAAATCAGACTCAGCGCTGTCAGCGACCAGAAACGCCAAAAAAAAGGATAGCTGACAATGATGTCGGTGACGGTGTCGACGCGACGACGATGTGGGGGAGTGCGGGGGATTTTATGGTCGCCCAGCCTTTTCTCCATTATATATAATTAAGATTCACACTATTAGAGTTATTAATAATTATAAAAAAAACGGTAACTAGCGAGTAAAAATATTTTATTTATTAGGTATGTATACATTATAGTTTTATGTGATGATCTGTCGGAGTGTCCGGTGAAGCTTGATTAGTCGTAATCTATTCGACACAAGCATAGGTCAATTTAAAAAAAAATCTGTCGGATATTTTACCACGGCGTTATAATAAAAAATGTTCATTTTTAGAAGGTGTTTTCAGTTATAATTAGTATATGACTGGTGGAGCTGGGTGTATCTTGCCCACCATCCTTAAATTTTCTCATCTTGAAAGGCTTGGTTTTGGAAAAAAATACATATTATAATACAAAGTGTGACGCAAATTTTTATTTGACATTTCGGTACCTACTTATTGCAGATTTTGCTATGGGTTATTATTTTTAAAGATCTGCAGAGAAATTGTCTCCAAGACAAGATAAAAACAATACTTAGGCATCTAAGTCTGGCTATTACAGGTTAAAATGTTCTCTAAATACAGGTTCTGTTTCATTTTATGAGGCCGCCATTGTTTTGTAACTCACTGTAATTTTGTTATAGCCGCAAAGTTTAGGCTCAAAGGAAACTACTTACTCAATAATATTATGTTACACAAAATTCTAAATATTGTTCAGACAGAAACAATTAGTGAATATTCACATAACTGTAGGTACAGTGATTGATGTAAAATTTGTAATAGTTAATATTTAATTTTATCCATTTGTCTTATTATGAAAAAAAAAATACATTGACTACTTTTGAGGCAAAATGGCAAAAAGTAGGTCTGTCTGTGTCTGTGTAAATTCATAAAATGAAATTGAAAAATTAAGTCCCTATCCTATCACTATTATACCTAGGTACTAGGTATTGTTATCTGGGCCTGACTAAAGTAATTTCTAAAAACGTTCTAAATTATAAGAATTTTATAAATACTATTTTGTACTACAGAAAATTCTATTATTTGATAGAAACACGAGATGATTATTATAACAATAAAGAAATAAACCACAAAAATGGCTCCTTCCACGGCGAAATAGCCGTTATCCTAACAGATGTACTAGTTATTACAAAAACTGTGACATTATTAGCGACCGAATTAACATTCCGGAACACATTCTTGATAAACAGTTGCGTAGTGACGTCCAAAAAGTATCCGAAACTAAATATCTGAAAAAAATTTAAAACTACATTAGGACGTAAGAAGTTAAAAAGCTTTGCTCAAACCAAGAACGTCTTAAATGAATATACATAATGTACAAACAACAATAAATAATTTAACAATTTAAGAGACCCAAGTAGGATACTAACAACTATAATACGATCTTCTGTTTACGTAACTTTATTTGTATGTAACACAATAAAAAATATTGTTAAAGGTTAGTCAATAACCATTTTTTGGGTTGGGTAGCATAGCGTATTATTTTATAGGTTAATGATAGATAGATATGATGATCGTTATTGATTTTTGACTTCAAGGGAGAAAAGTACATAATTTCAAAAACATTCATTTTCTACTTTACTCACCCGGGACGTCAGATTGTTTGTCATAATATTACGACTTGTTTTTTTTTCTTATGGCTTATATGTCTTCGCTTTTCCGCCAATGTAACTGTTTTTGATATTCGAATGTCGACGACATGTTGGTCCGGAAATTGCATGTCATGCGATCGAAAGGTAGTGTAAGTCGATTCAAATATAAAATATATACTATGGTAGTGCTTAAAAAGCGTAAGATTTATATTTAAGGAAAAGTTTAATAGACACAATATATTAATGTTTATGGTTTCCTGGGAATAAAAAAATGTGGGTAAAAGTTCATATTTAGTATTAAACACTCCGTAATATGTAAACTAGTATGTAAGTTGATACATATTTATTGCCAGACTTGTATATGTAGATCTGTAACTTAGAGGTTGGATCGTATCAGGAGGTCAAATATAGTTTGTCAAGTCCGGTGAAGCTTGATTGGTCGTACCTTTTCGACACAAGTATAGGTCAATTAAAAAAAAAAAGACCTTCTGATACGACCCAACCATAACAGAGATAACATTAAATTAAAAATTTAAAAATGGCCCGCTACAAAACCGTAACGGTTTCTGGTCCTTTCAACAACTAAAAAAGAGCTGATAATCTACAAATAGCTGAAGATATTTTCTTGGATCATAGCTAAGAACATTTTCAATTGTGAGTCCAATTTAGATCTAGTTTTTTTGTGAGCAAACAAAAAAACTAGATCTAAATTGGAGCATCCGTTTAGGAGCTACGATGCCACACACAGACAGACATACACGTCAAATTTAAAACAACCGTCTTTTTAAATTAGAAAAAAGAGCTCACAATCACACAACTCTTAAATGAAGAGAAATACAAGTTTTATTTCAGACTGTACTCTAAAAACTCTTCAATGTGACTTCAAAATTTTGTAAAATAGTTGTTTTGTCCAGCATTAGACGTCTTTAAAATCACTCAGTCATTGATCGAAACTGATTTACCAAAACCTTATCCAAGCGAATAGATATCATGAATCATAATATTAAAATATTCTGTGATACGCTTTATTTTAAATGTCTGAACGGCTGAAATTATTATGATAGTGGTATGACTACTAATATCCGAATACAATATCCGTAAGCAAGGAACAATGAGCAAGCCTACATAGCATTCTCTAAGCCACGTGGGTAGACTACATGGAGCCATAATATCTGGAAGTGACATAAGCGTAGGAGTCTAAAACGACCGCTCCAAATTCAAACCACACAAAAGGCACCGATCCAAAGATTATAAATTCTTTGACAGTTTAATAACACTTCGACAGGTCTTTATGGTGTTGTGGTAAGATATACATTCGTAAAATGGAGTTCATTTTTGTCTTTGCCCGAGAAAAATCATGTGAAGTTCTTAATTGTGATTTTATATATTATATTTTTAACGACAAATGAAATTCCTTGTACGAAATTTTGTGATTGTGTTGATAGTTTACGCAATTTAAGGTAATCAAAGATTCGATAACTATTATTATGACTAGCTTTTATGGATGTTATTGGTGGAAAATATTTTGGAATAGTTTATTTTTAAATAGTAATTATTTTAATAATTTGAAGGTAACTTTTGCTGGGCTAAAGTTTGCGTCAGTAGTTAAATACATAGTTAGGTAGAATCTTTAATTTTATACAAAATGACGCCTTGAAGGATGACGTTCGTGTATATAATTTTCAAAGCATCTTACTGTAAAATCTATACTTAATATATATTATGTATATTTTATAAAGAGGAAAGGTTTGATTGTTTGTTTGCTTGCATCGAATGGGCTCCGAAATCACTAAACCGATTTCAAAAAATATTTCACTGTTTAGAAGCTTCATGATCCCTGAGTAACATAGACTACCTATATATTATAAAAAAAAGAGAGATCCTTTCGAAAACTTCAATAATGTTACCCAATGAATAAAAAAAATCTTAATATACCTATTCCTAATAATTGAATAGGCTCCGAAACTACTGAACTGATTTTGGTGAAACTATAGGCCTTAGGAGAGAATATAGGCTACTATATACTGCGGGAAAATTTCTTATTCCCACAGGAAAATTTGCTAAAGCGGGCACAAGGATATAATATACCTTGCGGAAGAACATAGGTAGGCTAACTTTTACAGCGGGAATATTCGTTCGTTCGAATATTCGTTCGTCATCCTCACGGAAAAAATGTGACATGCAACACGGTTGTATGTTATTGCCTTGGTGTAAATGAGGCTTAACTGCAACTGCGACACCTCCTAGATGTAAACGGCCATAGCAACCAAACCACTGATGGTCTATATAAAAGCAGTTTCAGTCTCCTCGCCTCTTCCATCGTTTTTAATTCCGTGTGACGTCATGTGAGGGCACATCCTACGCCGCGCCCGGTTAAATACAACCACGATCGCCCATAAAGATAGTCCGAATCCGACTACCGACTACTCCACCTAATTAATAAAAATAATTACTAAATTCCAAACGAAAAAACACCAAAAAATTACAAACGAAAACAAGATAATAGTAAATTGGAGGAGTTTTCGGCGAGATATATGGTTTTTAGTGTTGGAGGTATGCCTTGTTTTAATTGTATTAAAATTAAGAAAATTAAATCACGATATAAAATGATGTGTTCAATAATTTTACAATAAGTACCTATAATGATTTTAAAAATCATGTAAATGCAATTACTATCAATTAAAGTGCAACTTCTTACACAACCGTGTAATAATGTTTGTATTCCGTTTTCACTAAAACTAATCGGCTGAAAATTATAGAGTTTAACGTTCAACGCAAGAAAAAGGTAGGGTTATCTTGTGAAAATGCTAATATAAAAAAAAGTCAACGCGAAAAAGTTGCCCTAACTAAGTTAATACTCGTAAGTAGCTCGAGCTACGGCATCGGAAATAAACATTGAAGTTGAATTTTTCCAGTCTCTCTCTCTCTCTCAGTTTTAGTAGCATAATTAGTTTCAAAACGTGGTCGTGTGCGCAGGTAGAGGTGTAACATTATAATCACATCACAGGAGCACACTATTCACATTATTAGTATCTACTAATTAGTATCACATACTTAGATACGTGTAATGTTTAAATTATACGAACAAGATCAGAAGGCATCAAACCGTGAATTAAGAGAGGGTACTCTACTTTTTTCGAATTTGCCGCTCCCGCCAGAGATACTACAGTAATAACTTCTATGGGAAGCCACGTCCCAAAGAAGATATCTGCCTTTTTCCCAGCGCACCAGCGTCATCACAGGTCCCTACCGTCAGCATTGATATCATCATCATCATCACCATCTCTGCCAAAAGACGTCCACAACGTGCGCAACCACAGACGTGCTGGATAAAGGCCTCCCCCAAGCCTGCGCTGCCTGCATCCAGCGGCTTCCCGGCACCCTCACCAGATCGTCGGTCCACCTCGTGAGGGCCTGCCCACGCTACATCTTATCCGCCCCAACGGCCGTCGTCGGTTCTACGTGCAATTGATATACTTAGTTGCTTTTATTGAGGATAAAACCTTGAAACTATTGCACAGGCGAAGCCGAAAAGCAAAATGCTAGTTGCTCACAATTTTCAAAATCTCTAAATAGTACTAAATTTAAAATCTCGTTTAATATGTTGAGTCGGTACACGTAAAAGCACAGAACCAAACTACCCTCAAAAAGTTTTTTAACCTTTACAACACCGCGTTTAAATCTAATTTGATTTAAGACAGCGGTATTGTTTCAACCAGTCGGACGTCTGATAAAGGACAAAGAAGGGAATAGTAAAAAAGAAAGAGCACAGAGTAAAAAAGGTTATAAATAACGATTAACAAAAAGCGGTGTCATCTCGTGCCGTTATCGCCGGCGTGGCTTGTCGGTAGCAGTAATCGAAGGCACACTATGTGGAGACGATGTTGCTACTAAATTTTCTTGTACAGGTACTTTTTTGTAGTATAAATTTTCATCATTATTTTGGCGTGACAGATTAGTGAGCTCAGATAGATTAAAACTGTATAGGTATTCTTTAATTTTTTTAATAAATAAGCAAATTTCCTAAGCCTTCCGCTTCCCTGCAAGCCCAGTGAAACTCGTTAAGTTATTCTTGCGACCTTGGACCTACCTTCCCAGGTGAAGCTTGTGAACAAAATTGAGTTAAGAAGGGTTTGGAGCATTTAAAAATTTCCATGCTTTTACCATACTAAAGTACACATGTGTTGTTGTTTTCAAAAGGTTTATACTTAAAGTAAGATTTTACGAAATCAGTCTTTGACGTTAAAGCTACTCGTATTACATACCAAGGATCAGACAGTCCATGATTGGCTAGCGTTGTATGTGCTTTTTGCCTTGTAGTAGTTGTAGTTGAGTATTTTATCAAATGAATGATGTCTAATGTGTTGTTTTGAACAGGCCGTCTCCACAGTCGCCTCTGTTCGATGGAGATAAGCGCATCGTGACGTAAGCTCTCCCGGCGCCACCGCGGGGTGGCCGTCTGCATCTCAGCTCTATGGATGTACCGATCTACACATTTGCTAATGATCTAGGTCTACTTACATCCACAGAACGAAAACAAACTTCGGTTTTACAAGTCATATCAGAGCTAACAGTAATAACCCTATAACAATTGGAGTGGCCGTCACTCAAACATCAGTATAAGGCAAAGAAAAGTGCTGATCACATGTTTGCTCTGGGTGGGATTCGAACCCACGACCCTGATTCATAAGCAGACGTACTACAAACTAGGATACGGGAGCTTCAAAGATGTAGAGCAGCTTATTCTAGCAAATTTTAAACTTTGAACCCAGTGGAACCCACGGACTGGGTCGAAAGGGCAGCAAGGCGATATCTAAGTTTATATGTATTGTATAGCAAGTCGCAACCTTTGTGACAGGCTTCATCACAAAGATGGGCTTCATATTGACTCGGATTTCATCACGCGGGTTCGTTCGCTTCGAGTTTACAACTGTGATGATCTTAAAAAAGAAGCGCGAATAGGATTTGGGTAATTTCTTGATAGAAAATCTGGAGAAATGAGAAATATTTGAGGTGTAATTCCTCAGGGAAGCGTCCTTGGTTGTCTTTTATTCTTTATCTACATCAACGATTTGCCAAACAGTTAGTGTTTCAGTATGTAATACTTATCTGAGTATCTATATAATGTTCGCGTAATATAATCATCAGCTTATATAAATTGGAATCAGAATTAGAAAAAAAAATTATTGTCATCATAGCATACAAAATCAAACAAAAAGAAACAGTTAGACCTAGCTCAGTAGTTTCCTACGTGTAAATAATTTCTTCTGCTATTTTCCGGTTATTAGATATCCTCGATGTAACAGATTATAAAAATATGAATCCGTTAATGCATAAAATTGGTCGAAACCAAACAATTGGTCGTAATATAAGTAAATTAAGCATTATAATTACTTATAGTAAAATGGAAATAATTTTAATTGCGAAAACATCCGCAAGTCGCATTCAACCGTCGCGGCGTCTTTGATCGACTGTTTGTCGCGTCGATTAGAGCGACAAAAAGTCAACGGCAACTTCGACACTCGACACGTGTCTCTGTCATGTCGCTGTCGCGTCTGTCGCGCGTCAACGCGAGTTCCCAGAAACAGATCTCTGATAATACGAGTGAATAATTATCCGAAAGAGTTATAAGTTATATTATAACGTGTCGATCAATAACGTTCTGGTATGTGTAAGGAATGTTAGATGTTTTTGTTGCAAGTTTTAATAGGTTGTGGCTAGTAGACAAAACAGCTGCAATTTCAAATGTTTCTTTGTTTCCACATTTGTTGACGATATTCACTGTCATTTATTTATTTTTTTGTGTTGATTTTAGGTGCAGAGTAGCTTTTACATTCTTCTTCTTCATATTTAAGAGCCGCGCTCTTGTCGGTGGAGTCCACGCTATTCTGTTCTGTCTTCCGTCCTCTGTTTTTACATTACTGGTATAAATAGTATTTTTGTCAACAATGGCAGCAGAATTACTAGAAAAAATATAAATATGAAAAAGTTTTTTCTTTTTAATTGACCTAAGTACGCTACGCTTGTGTCGAAAACGTACGACCAATCAAGCTTCACCAGACTTAATTTTTTTAAATAAAAATATTGCTAGAGATGTGAAATTTTGATACTATAAATAAATACCACCAATAGAAATATGGCTGAGATGATGATGAATAGAAATTTACATTCAGTCCCGAGTTTACATCTGTTACCTGATTAGGTTAAGAAACTTTCTCACCATTACAAATGCAGAACACATCTTCACAAGCAATCCTCACCAGGTCCTACACTTGACTTTAATCAAAATGGGGTCGATTACGAACTAATCGTCTTTACTTGTAGAGAGCAATTTATAAACAAACAATTAGCGATACGCATGCAAAGTGAATCTGATCCAGATACGTGAGGCGAAACTTAAGAGAGACATGTGATGTAAATTTCGAGAATACAAATTGACAGATTAACGACAGACATCAAGACAATAAAATTAAAACATTACTACTTACGATTAAGCGCGAAATAATTTTAAAAAACCTATAGAGTGGCTACAGAAAATAGGTAATTGGGAAATAATAGAATTGGGGATTGTTTTCTTATCGAAGAAAGAAAATTCTAAGTCACATAAAGAAGGGTTATTAATTATTGACATAAAACTTTAGATTTAAAGACAAAAAGATAGCCTTAAGACCAATAACAATAAACAAACCATTGACTTATTAGCAGAACTAAAAATTTTCAGAAACACCGATGTCGCGCGCCATAAAACGAAAACTCAAATGGCGGCTTGACGTCACAACGGATTCTGCCTAAACATTTAAATAGAAGTTCTCGTATGATTGACGAAGACGACAAAACTTAACAAAATACCGATGTCGAAGCAAATAAAAGAGTGGAAGCAACTAAGTATTTCTCTAGAACGCCAGCAAAAACGGTCCGACGTGCGCCAAAATAAGGAAAAGAAAATGGCGGCGTATGCTCGAGCCACGGTGCAGTGAATGCCGGGAATGCTCCCACGTGGAGTCAGGCTTGGAGACGAAGGTTTCGAGATTCAAAACCTCGTGATTTTAGGGTTACGCTTTAAGTGGAAGAAATTTTAAAGAAATTTTCACAATGGACTTTTGATTAGTGAACAACGAATGTTATTACCATTATGGAACGCATTGCTGTTTTATTACTTATTTCTTATTCAGATTATCGGTAACATTTTGCTTTTGATTCTGACAAGTCTCCAGATAGTAGATAGATGTCCTGTAGTCCTGTCCCTATTTTTAAATCTATGATAATTATGATTTTTAATTAGATATTCTATTAGGTATTTCTTTTTGTTATATCATCACAATCTTATAAGTCCCGTCTAGTAATAATAATTTATTCCATTACAGTTGTTGCACTATGTTTAAATTACCAACGCCAGGGTGTAAGCATCGCATCAATAATAATAAAACTAGTTCCAACATCGCCAACTAAAATGGCTTCCAACTCAATCCGACGCTATTATGCAGAACCCTTAATCCCCTGTTCTCTCGCGCCCATTCCAGCTTTTTATTTTCGATGTCCCCCATTTGTTATACATAATACATGTCGGGGCCCTATCGCGGCATCGCCACCGAATTTCTGTACGGCGCCACTGCTACAGGCCGATACCATTCCAATCGGAATCTCAGATAATTAGTATGTTAAATGATCCTGCCCGTGATTTACCTGATTACAGGGTTAAGAACTCCGTGGGACAGGATTTCAATACGAACTTCAATTATGCTGAGAACATGTTTCGCATTCGTGCTTTATGGGAATATGGTGTTCGGATTGTGAGGAATCTGGTAGATTCCCTGGGAGAATTAGTAAGTCGACCAGTTACCAAAATTGTGTGCGTGCTTTTGTGTTGCTTTTCTACATTATGTTACTTCTCAACGTGCGTGGCCTGTGCTTTGTACTACTTAGTTTCGAAAACAATATCAAATCAAATAAAAAATACTTGTCATAAATCTCTCATTGTAGTAAGATAGTCTTATCTTTGTTCCATAGCAATGCTACACTATCACGGTTTCAATTTGGATGAAATCGTTTATTATTACTCTCAGTACGTACATTATAAAAAGACGTAACTAATAGCCTAGCTAGAGTAAAGAAATGCAACAAAGTGTCTTGAATTTTTCTAGTATCCTTCCGGATTAAAATGTATTATGTATTTTCTGAAGTTCAAGAATATTCTCACAAACCTTTTAAACGATCTTGTAACATTTAAGATCATCCTCTATCGGTTGTCCGACAGCGGTCGCCTGGAATCCGCCTCGACATAAACTTATGAGTTACAATCGGGTTTTTGCCTCGTCCTCACAGAAGGACAGACTCAGAAAATTGGCTTCGGAAAAAACTTAAACTGCAACAATTATCGACCGGAACATTGGTACTGCGAGTTTGGGAATGTATTTGCTCAAAGATGTAATTCAATGTGTTTCGTTTCATAGTGTCTTCATGCTATGTCTATCTACGAGTATGTCTATAAAACCGAATATGTAGGTAGTTACTTCATGCAAACAAACATTATGTTTTTATTGTTCACTTATATTTTTATTGTTTAAGTTAATTTTTTTCGTCCTATATACTTTCTAATATTTTTATTTCAGCTAGCATTTTACAAAGAACAAATGACCTCTAAATATAAAAGAAAATATGGAATATAGAAGAGACCTTTAAACTAAAAAAAGAAGAAATAACCGGATTGTTTGTGACGGAAACTAAGATGTTTAATCAAGGCAAAGAAATACATAAACAACACGAAGCAAGTAACAAAAGGTCACTGTTTATCGATGAAATGGACACAAAACTCTTGATCTTGGATAATTTGTGACCACCCATCAACGCACAAATTTTGCGTGTTGTTCGACAGTGACAAGTAGCGGTTTGCTGATACTCGTATGCCGAGGACGCGCGGTGTGGTGGACTGGTTTTCAAAAGCGATGTCTACCCATTCGTTAATGTTCTCGAGAATTTTAATAAGGTACAGCTTAGTGAGTAGGTACGCAGCTAGTAAGTAATTGAAAAAATAATTTAATTGATTCTTGAAAATACTTCTTGAAAGTGAAGTTTTTCTTGAAAGACGATGATGTTACATGGTCTTGGCCTGTTTTAAATTCAGGTTTGACAAAATTGATCTTTGCTTTGGAAACAATTTTTTGCCTCATCGTGTTTGCGTTTGATTACTATACCTTCTTCATATTTTAGGACTTAAGATCACAGATCGTACTGAAAATTATATTTTTCAAATCTTTGTTTTATAAATTACTAGCTTTCTGCCTCGCGTTAACAACAGTTTTTCCGAGGTAGCCTATGTCCTTCCCCAAGGTCTATTCTATCTTTATACCAAGTAGGTATCATCAAAATAGGTTTAGTGATATTAGGGTGAAAGCGAAATAAACAGACAGAGTTACTTTCGCATATTACTTCAACACTTCAACCAACATAACGCAAGTTGGTGTAAAAGCTATTTTAAACTATGCGCCATTTTAACAGCTAGACTTGTTCTCCTATTCCGTGTGGTTCGCACGTGCTCAGACTCGGACATCGCTTTTTTCAATAATAGTCTCACACTCCTATAAATGAGGTAAGTTGCGGTTTATTGCACTGTAAGGACATGTTCAGTTAACTATTTAGAGCAGTGATCTCAAAATTTTTTCCCGGAAAAAGAAAGTTTGGACTCTCATACCAAATAGTCGTTTTGATCAGGCAATTTGTATAGAGAAATCTTATTTCCTTTTCGAGGAAGTTTCTTTAAAAAGCTGCATCTTTCCAATGTGTGGTAATCTGCCACCATAGGGCAAGAAAGTAGTGTTTTTTGGTTGTCACTTAAGCCCTTAAGGTGTAGTGTATAATTTTATTGTTTATTATGTATTTTCACCAGTAGGTGGTAGGTATAGGCGCCTGTTTTCTAATTTGTCATATAGATTAGCTTTCCTAAAAGAGATATTTTTGTAGAGAAAACAAATTTATTTCATACGTTGTGTACATTTTCTGTACTTACTAATTTTGATAGAACACCGTAATTTTGTGCATCAGTAGGCACCTTGTATATTTCCTCACTATAGTAGTAAAATCAATTTAGTATTCAAAGCAGCGACCCATCTTAAAGCTCTACGTGGAATTATTGACCACAAATTTGGACGATACTAGGAACGGCACCTTTTTGACAGAAATTAGAAGAAACTGGGATGTCTCAAGGACTGCTTCTGGTTAATGGCTGAGCATTGATCGAATTTGGTTTTAGTAAAACTAATGGCATTTTGTGACCTGAATTTGTGATGACTTTTGTTTATAAATACATTATGAGATCAAGAAAATTATGAATACCAAAGAGCATGAAATTGTAGTATAGTTAAATATTGTTATCGGGGTCCTACCGCTGGGTACAAAAGGCCTTCGTGAGAAAGAAAACTATTGGAAATAATGCGGAAGGTTTTCAAAATAATAGGTAGTAATAGCGATTTTGATGAGACTTCTGAAACTTGTGCCACTTTCTAGAATATAAAAGTCAAAGAAACTATTTACACAGATTCCTCCTCCTTCCTATAAGAATACGTAAATGCTGATATAAAAGCTAACTAGGCAATTATATATAAGATATAGAAGTGAGACGACTAAATTAAAAATATTAATTATAACAAAGTTCACGTCAAAACAACAGTAAAATAATACGATCATTATCTTTACAAAGAAGAGAAGACACTTGTTACAAAAATTTACAAAACAAACATTTACTCTCATTGAGTCCTCACTTCATACAACTAACACTTGCAATTTGAGCGACCATCATAATAACGAGAGGCGCGGATCTTAGCAACAATGTCCATTGCTTGTATTAGTGGTTTTATTTAATAAAAAATATTTTTCATATTCTTCTAAATAATCTGCAAGATAATTCACATTTCGCTCTACATTGAAGTTTTCTTCTACTAATAATTATGTTTAGGCTAAATTCTGTTGATTAAATAAATTAAAGTGTCTTGATGGCAGAAAAGAAAATCGTTTCAAAGAAAATTCGAAAAAATCATTCATTCACCATCGCTTGTATATGGTACACTGAAAACATTATTACAGGTTACAGCTATCCGAATAATTCATTCATAAACGATATCAAATAATCATGAAAATAAGTTCCTAATAGCTGACACAATTAAAGAGGACGCGACTCCCAAAGAAGCAAGCAGAAAAAGCAATGGACGACAACACTCAAGCAGAAACCTCACCAAGTTTCTCATACAAGAGCAACCCATAACTCGCTGTGTATTTGCACCGTTTATCTGCACGCGAAACGACTGATTTGTTGTATTGCCCACCTTGGCGAAACGGCCATCGGGAATGCTCCAATGTTGTCGTGTTGGTGTTCAATAAGAATATTATTTACAATATCGAATGCTTCATGTGGGTCTTTAGTAGGGTCCGTGGCAGCTGTGGACAGGTTTATGATGTCAAACGGTCGATTAATGAAGGCATTGCAGAACCAGCTACTGTGGCATTTACAGAAATAAATAATTATAATAACAAGCAACACTTGCGGCGTGCTTCAGTAGGTAACTATTTAGTTTTGTAAACATTTTTTTTACGACTTCAACCAATGTTTTTTGTCTTGTTCTTGTATGATTATTAACTAGGTATCTAGAAAGTAATAACTAAATAATGGCATGAGAAAGTGTGAATATTTTGTTCACAGACGCTACACGATTTTTGGCCAGCTCTACTACTAGCGCTCATATTTTACGATTAGCTTCGTAGAGTGGAAGTATATAGTTTTTTATGAAGCAATTTACTTTTTTACAACTTATTACCTTATACCTTTTGGAGGCTATAATTAAACTTTAGCAAGGTAAGCTTCTTTAATTTGCTAACTTAGTAATAACATCGCAAAATCATACACTTTTGTTTTAGTTTGTATATCTTGTAATTCCTGTTGTGCAATAAAGTGTATTTTATTCTACTCTGTGCAAATAATACTTATCTACAAGGTTAGATACATCAGCTTTACCTGCTTCTGACACTAGATTGTCCATTTTGAATGCGAATCAGATGGCAAATGTTCTTAAATTGACGCCTGATGCAGCCATGTTTATAAAGTGAGTTATTAAGAGTTTCCCAATAGAGGCGCCAAGATTGTGAATTTATGAACTTTGAAGATAAACCTAAACGTGCTAATCGCGAAATCTGTATCTACTATAAAAATATAAAGTTTAAGCGATTATTAACAGGAAAACTAGGAAAATGCTCCAAAAACTTGCAAGTCCTCTGGTGTAGAAATGCCGACTAGGATTAAATACTTTTGGAGTAATGATTTCCATACGTTTAACGGAAATATCTGCAATATAACTATGTTATAGTTATTGAAATGTGCGAATTTCACAAAAACTGCCGAAAATGTACCTACTATTATTTACCCCTTAGACATCTAACATTCTAAGTACAAATTTTAAGAAAATGCACATGAGAACCCAGACTATTATCACGGCACGGCGGCGGCGTCTAATCGGTATTGAACCAAATACGTGACGTGAGACCAAAATTGGTCGTACCTACCATCAAACAATCACAATGTGTTACATTTGCAATTGTTATTATTTCTGGGAGCCTGTCTGTTTGTCCGTCTAGTCTGGTGATTGATAGAAGGTCATTAAAGTGATTCAATGATGTTGACTCACTTTTTTTGTGATGTCTGTGAATTTTTATTATTCGTCCAATGTAGGGTAGGCCTATCTAATCTATCGTCGATGATAGTAACTCAGAGAATATTACAATAAATAACACTTAAAAGTTAGTAAAATTTTCGCATCTAAATGCGTAATATGTTTCCAGAACTTAGTCTCTTACTTGATTTATTGTAATAAATATAACAAATGATGTAACGAAACGAAACGTAGTAGGTAACTCAAAAGCTGCTCAAGATGCTACAACAGATCTAAACATAGGCGATGACGGTCTTGCAGCTTGTGATTGGCAGGCACCTCACGTCTGGTCACGCTCTGGTGCGCTCTTGCTCGTACGCTGAGACGAAGCTGCGGCTGTATGTAAGCGACAGGCTGGTTTGTCAGTGAACTTGGAACTAGACCAAACTTGGTCAGAAATATACATATAGGTAGGTACTTACTTGATTGCCTTAGATTCATATTGAATTGTAATTCAAATCAGTCGTGAAATTCAATAAGCATGCAGTTTCCTCTGCATTTTTATTTCATAACTAGCTGTCTGCCCGCGGCTACGCCCGCGATGTTTTACGACTTCTCCGTAGTAATTTTTATCTATCCTACGGGAACTCTTTAATTTTCCGGGATTGAAAGTATCTAAGATGTTGACCAGGGATGTAAAGAACCACCATGCAAAATTTGATTCAAATCGGTCCAATAGTTTCGGAGATTAGCCCGTACAAACAGACAAACAGACAGAGAAACAAAAAAAGGAAAATTATTTGGATATGTTCTATTTCACTTCTTACATCAGCCTGACTCGGATTTCATCTTTTTTTCTATGTACAGACATTTGACCTCTACAGTTTTATTATATAGATATTTTGAACTTAGATATTTCTTTAAGCTCCTTATCATCGGAGAGGGACTAAAATGCACCACCCAATATCGCAGTAGAAACAACCATGAATATAATTCAAAATACAGCAAATGTGATGAAGTAATAATATGAAATTAACGTACAAGAAAACAAAACAGACGATCAAGTAATTTGAGCTCTTGGCGAAGGCAAATAAAGCAACCACGTACTGATACGTGAGTCAACCAAAATTAACACCCACTTTTTGTGCGTGATCAGCTGCCAATTGGCCTCATTATACGTACACCACATCTCGCTGCCCCAAACCCACTCATTTTCGTAAATCACAACGTTGCACCCAATTTTTTACCCATCACAAAAACCAACATGATCTTAAACAAAAAACAGAAGACAATAACAAAAAGGTCGTAACCCAAAAATCTATAACCGAATATAATGAACGACTCACCAATATTTCAAAATAAGTTATCATTAAGCGCACTCGTAAATCATACAATTTTACTGCTTTTTAAGAGGATATTATCGCAACTGATTAAGGAGGAACAAGGATTCTTACAGACCTCAAAGACGGCGTTATTCCTGACCTGTGAGGTTATAAGATAAGTAATAGAATAAGGAAGATAATGTATTGGTTTGAAGTCAAATGTAAGGTCGTAAAGGCATTTATCATGCGAGAAGATGACTGAGATGTCTTGGAATTTTACAGAAGACTGGCGCCAAGTAAGAAACAGTGGTATGTGGTGTTGTGAGGTTAAACACATAAATTTTATCAAATTAGAGTCCGTGCAAGTAATCTTTTGACATCACTTTTTCTTTACCGAGTTAATTTGTTACTGTATTATGCTATACCATCAAGCAGGAGGGAAAAACAAATATGTTTTGCACATCATAAGTTTGTACCTAAACAACAAATTTAATAAAGATCCCTCTGGTTGGGTTAGTCTTTGATAGTTTTTTCAGTAACTAGCTGGCGTTATGATAATATTGCTTTGCTTTAAGGGGCTTTTGAGTAACCTGTTTCTTCCATACATTTATTATTATTTTTAAAGTTTTCTTAGTCATTTTATTTGCACAAAACCTCTATCCTTCTTCACGCCACCTCCATTAGGTCGTCGGAGTAAACTTTACGATTGCCGTCCAGTGTCTTGTACCAATTAAAGCAATCGTAAACTGGCCCGTCGTCAATCACAGGCTGTTGAGTTATTGCAAGCTTTGCCGAAGGACGTGACAATTTTTATAGGGGACGTGTAATTATTGCCTACAGATGGCAGAAAATAGCAAAGGTTTTAAAAATGTTTATGGGTACTTTTGTGCGTGTTCGTTTCGAGATCTTTTATACTGTTTGTAACCCCCGACGAAAAAGAGGGGTTTCATAAGTTTGACGTGTGTGTCTGTCTGTGGCTTCGTAGCTCCTAAACGGCTGCTCCGATTTTATCTAGTTTTTTTTTTGTTTGCAAGGTGTTACAATCGAGAGTGTTCTTAGCTATGATCCAAGAAAATATCTTCATCCATTTGAAGATCTTTTCAAATAGCGGTTTTGTGGCGGGGGTTTTTGAAATTTTTAATTAAATGTTATACCAGTCCTATTTCTAACCACTATTTTTATTAAAAATTATACCGCCAAAATGATTGAAAAGCAAAAAATACTCTTTCTGTCTGTCTGTTTGTTACATTTTCACCCCTAAATCACTGAACAGATTTTGATGAAATTTGGTACAGAGATAAAATAGACCTTGAAAAAGGGCTATCTTTTACAACGGGAAGTACATAGTTCCTACAAAAATCTACATTCAGTCATCCCCTATTTTCTTACCCTTAGGGTTGCATTTATTTTTTCAAACTTCCATTGTACCAAATTCATAGCAAGTATATTTTGGCCTTTGTCCAGCAGTGGACGTCTTTCGGCTGAGATGATGATATTTCGAACAACTGAAAATCTAAATATACGTCGATGCAGCAAAAGTTTAAATCAAGTGGGTCCAGCAGCCGGATGGCCTGCAATCACAGTCACTGCTGGGAATGGATTCGTCACTGCGACCGCCCCCCCTTCCCCCCTATACCCCCTGCAGTGGCGGTGCGCGGGCGCTGCTAATTGGCCGTGACGGGCTGTTTGAGACAATTCATTTAACCTTCTACAAGTTCAGCGACTCTGTGCTTTTTTTCACTCTTATTGTGGTCTTTAAATTTAAAGGTTGTTTGGAAGACGTTCTTTAGCTGTAAGACCTCCTGAGAATTGGATTGGTTTAATCCTAAACGAAAATCTACGCCATCTATCTTGTCCTTAAAAAAATACTGCTCTCTCAATCTACTCTTCTTCTTCTTCTTCTGTGCCTCAGCAGGGACATAGAGCTTTTAGTATAGTCTTCCAAAGATCTCTATCTTGCGCTGCACCTTCCAGATCTTTCCAGCAGTAACCGAGGGATGTAGCTTCTTTTCCACCGAGCGGCGCTAAGTAGATCTGGGTCGACCCTGTTCTTCCTATGGCTTTCCAGGTTCCAGAGTAAAAAATTGGTCCCGTAGATATTTGAATGAAGTCATTCCAAGTTCTTCCCAGTCATCCGCAGTACGGGCGACGACCGTGTAAAGCCCGACCATAGAAATAAGAAGGCTCGCCATATTGCAGAATTTCAATGGAACTGATTTTATAAGGGAAATTGTTGCCATAGTCGTAAAAATATACACGTGGCGCCCCCAGGCTTCTTATTTCTTTGGTCAGGCTTTAAATCATAATTGATTTAATGGACTTTAGCTGTATAACGTCCAAAAGCTTTATCCTTGAACTATATAAATATGCATTTGATTATAAGGACAGTAGCTCAGACATTCCCTTCACTGTACGTGATACGACAGATTTCAAAAGATATAATTCAACCGCGTTCGAGAGACATAGGTGTTGCCAAATTAAACTGGATTAAATTGCACCCACACTGCTTAAAAAGGTACGAATTTGTCTTTAACTACCAGTTTTGCCAATCTTATTAGAAAAAAATTTAGATTTACTTTCTCTATGAGAATAACAAATAAATAAGGGGAACGCCCTTGTCCAGCAGCTGATCTTTTTTCGCTGAAAGATTATTTGATGATTGATTTTATTGGATTTTTGTTATTGTTATATATAAAAAAAAGATGCAAGTCCGATGTTAATAAGTGATAATATGTCGAACTCGCAATCATTATATTTATTTATTTATTTATTTATTAGTGCCTATTTGTTATAATAATGATGTTTCATGACACCTACGTTTAAATATATCAAACAATACACATCAATTAGAATGAGTACCTTCATTATAAAACTATAAATTCATTTCCACGTTAAATATGACGAACTTTGCCGGTGCACTGCAGTGCCCCAAAAGAGCCAAGTCAAGGGGAATAGGTAACGACGCGCGGCGCGGCGCCGCGACGCGACGCCTTGACAAACCGCCAAAAAGATAAACAGAACTTGCGGAGTGAGTCCAACTATTCATTTGAAGGTTCCGTCACTAATATTTCTGAAACTACGAAAACAGATAACTAAAAGGAGAATTAAGCTAAACGGTGATGTTGAAAAAGAAAAACCTAACAGAGTTGTAGATGGAGTGCCTATTAAAAGCTGAAGAATCATATAAATATTATAAAGAGGAAAGATTTGTATTTTGCGTGTGTGTGTGTGTTTGTAATGAATAAACTCAAAAACCACTGTGCCGATTTAAAAAATGATTTCACCATTAGAAAGCTACATTCACCCTAAGTAACATAGACTACCTTTGATCGCGGGAAAATGCCTCATTCCCACGGGAAAAACTATTAATTAACGCGGGAGCCTCGAACCTAGGCCTAGCGCGTTGATACGGAAAAAGTAACAATAGGAGGTAGGTAGAGTAGGGTCTCTGATTATTAGTTTTGAATTTGATGATTGCAATCTTCAAGTACGCATTATTGCTGTTAAAATAGAGTTTCACCGCAGATCCGAGTAACTACAGTCAAGCTTTTTCAGAAAAAACACCAAAAAATTAAATTGAATTCTGAAGGTGTTATTAGGTACCTATTCACACGGTACCCTAAAAGTCCGCTGAATAGAAAATTTTTAGGTGTCTTATCGCTGACAGCCTTTTTCAAGTTTAGTGTAAAAATGCTTTGGTCTTTTGCGAGGCCGTTTCTTCGGGAAATCTGCATTTCCGAGGTGGCAAGCCCCGCTTCTATTTCAGGTGAAACCTCCGATATTATTTCTCCTGAATAAATACCAATAGATTTCAACCTACGTTTCTTAGGGAAAGTTATTCACTTTCATGAATACTACCACTTTGTTTTAGATGAACAACCACGGTGTAGAGTCTATTTGGCAAATGTTCTGAGATTTTCACTTTAAAAAATCTAAATTCTAAACTCGCTGATGAGGTCTCACGCGTGATGTAATAAAATTTTGTCGTCCGATTACTCTTAACTTATTCGAAAAATTACCAATATGGCTTTTCAGCATTTTGACAGTTCAATGTGAGATAATGTCATGTCACGGTGTTTCACACCACTAAAGCTGGCATGCACAGCTTTCCTCACGATGTTCAGTGCTTCTAGTATTTTAATAGGTAATAAAAAATAATTAAACACAGTTTTTGCGCTTGCAATTACTGTGGGTGTGGACTTAATTATATATTTCTTTTGTTCTTACTTTTTTCTTGACTGCAAATAAATGGTTTTGCTTCCTGAGAATATTATTTTTACGTCGTAAATCATCAATTGGGTCTGAAGTAGTCGGAACACGAGTATTATGTACTAACTAATAAAACCTGTTGAGATTACAACGGATTCGCCATGAAAAAAAGGTAATACTTATCTCATTTAATGAAGAACAAGAAAATAGTTAGGTACCTACACATGAATTTTCTTCTTTTCACGACTACGGCGAAGCCAAGAGCAGTGTATGCAGTGTATTGTTTGTAAGTTGTATTGTAAGTAAGTAAGAACGCATAAAATAAAATAACAAAATGAATTTTGTACGTGTAACAAAACAATATGAACCTCCATTTCCTTCGCATGGTCGGCTAAAACGTTACGCGCTTTCAGGGAATTCAATAAATCTGCGCGCTAATCGCCAAACCCCATTTGAGATAAATGAAAACGCAATTTACGCGCACAAGAGGGTTTGCGCGTAAATGGCGTAAGTTTGGAAATTTTCTGGTTAAGGGTGGAATCATGCTGATACTATACAAATTGTATTGAACTCGTATAGGAAGTCTCAATTTTCTTAATAGGACTGAAGAAGGTTTTTCATCTTTGACAGAGTAGGTCTGTCCTCTTAATCCCATATTCATGAACTTATTATAAACAAATAGGTACAATAAATAATCATGTACCAATATTTCTATATCTTTCCAACACTAGGACGAGAACAAGGACAGCGAATATTGTATAGCAGAAGCAAAAATCATAAATATGGGTAAATACAAAAAATACTTAAATATCACTTTTGTCATAGCGGTGTATGGCATGGTAGCCTTAATTTTTAACCAATTTCAAATAGGAGCTTTTTTATTCGTTCTTATTCCATTTGAAATATTTTCAACTAGCTATCCGCCCGCGGCTACGCCCGCGTTGTATTTTGTCTTTTTCGTAGGTACAGTTTCCCGTAGGAATGAGATTTTTTTCGCAGTAAAATCTGTCAAAGATGTTGACTGGGAATATATTATGGTACCACCATGAAAAATTTCATTCAGATTGGTCCGACAGTTTCGGAGATTAGCCCGTACAAACAGACAATCAGAGAAACAAAAAAAATTAAAACAATCTGAATATGTTCTATATCACTTCTTACATCCCCCTGACTCGATTTTTAGCATTTTTTTCTATGTACAGTTTTTCGACCTCATTATATAGATTAATTAATTACGAAAAATATTTTTTTAAATTATTTTGTTCAAGGAAATAAATGAATAAGAAAGCAAAGCATCGTGGTGGATGGCAACCCTAATTTGAACCTCCGAAAACCCGCCCCTCCCTAGGGGTTCCCAACCACGAATTAGGGGAAATGATACTAAGCTCTTCTCTTAATTATAGACTAAAATTTAACGGCGTTTAAGAAAATACCTTTATGGATTTTGCGAAAGGGAAATTTAGACGTGTCTGGAATATTACTCTTTCATCATCATCTTTTAGCACAATAGTGTACTCTGTTTGTTTTTTTTTTCGCTTCGATTTAAAATAGTAAAGACAAGCAGGCTAGGCGTCTCTTTCTAAAGAGTGAAAGATTATTATTTATTTGAAAAAAGAAAAAAAAAAACGCTTTTAGTCTCTTAAGAGACCATGAGTTATACCCTCTAAAATTTGATTTATTTCTCTTCATATATTAATTTCAGTACAAATTACGATAAGCAAGCAAGTACAAGTTACTTGGCTCATAATATGTCTTCACCGAGGGGCTCGAGTCTACTCTAAAATTAGGGTGAATAGGCTTAAGTCCACGGCCAGGCCACGCTGGGCCAATGTGGGTTGGACAGTAACTACTATTTGTTACATACTGAAAGTATAGACTGAAAGCTCTGCCCGTTCTCTAAAAGCCATGAGTGTGAGTCTCAATGTAAGGAATATTACAATATTAACCAACTTAGTGGGCAGGCCCCCTACAAGATGGACCGACGATCTGGTGAGGGTCGCGGGAAGCCGCTGGATGCGGGCAGCGCAGGACCGATCGTTGTGGAGGCCTTTGTCCAGCAGTGAAAGTCTACTGGCTGAAATAATGATGATGATGAACCAACTTAATTACCATTTTCATCTGTTAGCTATGATTACAGTTTACGATTGAGTTTGAACAAAAATGGCCGAATTCGGAAAAATTATTAACAGTTTTTCCGCGAAAAGTCTAAACCAACTCGGGTGCAGAAGCAAATAAAAACACATAAAAACATCTAAGTACATTAGTACATCAATTTAGAACACCATATATCAACTTATACACTTATTTTTTTGTAGCATCACATTCAATAACCATAACTTCGTTGCCACTCGTTTTAGACACGCAATAGAATTGTTGCAGTATTATAGAGGTGATATAAAGGTGATATAAAGGCGATATAGTGGTTACACTACTGGGATCATGTTTGATCAAAAGAAGATTGAACACATGAAATGTAACTTCGAACTTAAGGGATAGGTTTTATATGAAATTTGTGCATTAAGCTTTGAAGAACAAAAGTTCAAGTGGAGAATATTCAGCAATGAAAGTTCTTCAGCTATGATCTATCTCTCTATCTTCTTATTCTTCTATCTTTCAAAATTCCTTTTTAAAAACTGATTGTAGGTGATAAAGGGAGGGATGCTATGCTATTAGAAAAATATGAATCTAAAATAACTATTATCTATAACTATTGTCGACGGCCCTGTAGCCTAGACGGTAGTACGTCTGCCTACGAAGCACAGGGTCGCGGGTTCGAATCCTGCCCAGGGCAAACATTCGTGTGATGAGCACTTGGTTTGCCTTGTCTGGATGTTGTGTATTTATATATGTATGTCTTGCTGTCTGACACTCATAGTACAGGCTCTGCCTAGTTTGGTGTCAGATGGCCGTGTTTGAGATGTACCTATATTCTACAATTCGTTTAAAAGAATATTCTGTGTTTAGAAAAGCATCTAATTTTAGAACTATAATCTAAGTAGCGCATTGCTGTATTACACTGGTATATAAATAACACCTTTATGTCCCTAGTGTTACAATGTAGTGTCGTTTCGTGCATGAAATGGGCTAGATAGGAGTTAGCTATTAGTTTTTATTTAAAAAAAAATCGTGGCGGACTCAGTCGAGCGTAAAACTTTGTATATTCTCGAATAATTTCTGTAATGCAAGTAAAGTTTTCGTATTTGTAATATTATCTCGTTACATTTTTTAAATATTTTTCGATGAAATTTTACAACACTTTGTTTTTATTTTAATATTTGACTCTTATTCGGCTGGTAAGAACTCAAGTCAAGTTAGAGCGTCGATGGCCAAGTGGCTAGGGCTGTTAACTTCCATTCGGAAGTTCGCGGGTTCAAGCATCAGCACCTACCAATGTGTTTTCGATTTTCGAATTCATATGTACGTTTATTCGACGCTCTTACGGTGAAGGAAAACATCGTGAGGAAACCTGCACACATCTGCGAAAAAAATTCAAAGGTTGTGTGTGAAGTTGACCAACCCGCACTGGGCCAGCGTGGTCGACTAAGGCCTATTCACCCTGATTTCAGGGTAGGCTCGAGCCCCTCGGTGGGGACATAATATAGAGCTGTTAACAGAAGAAAGTCAAATGTTGGCATTGGAGCGAGCTTGGAGAGTCTATAGAGTTTGAAGTAAATTTTCTGATAATTGATTATAACTGTACTTATTAAACCCAAAGTGGGTCTTGGTCTTCGACACGAGTATCAAGAGGGCCATAGGTACTAAAATAAGAAAAAAAGTGTTTGAATTGTAACTTGCTGCTACTGAAATGTATAGTACACCTGATACTTCTAGCTACTTCTCAAATATTTCTTGTTTATAAAAAAACATCTTGCTAGCTAGGTACTGTCATAAAAAAACAAAGTCAAATATTTTATTTTATATTGCTAGAATTGACCACAGACTTTTCAATGCCTATAACAATATTTCATGTTAAAGTTATACAACTGGAAACCATTAACCAAAAACAAATCTTAACCGTCCATAACATAACCACATAAAACTTACATTCTGCAATCACCTGTTTGGCATGAGAATGCATACTATATTATGCATGATACGGCACGCATGTACAATAATGCACATTATTGTACAAGTATTATTGTACAAGCATAGTAACACATGCAACGCGTTCATGCGTGAAATCTAGAAGTCAGATGTGTACTAATTAATTGAGTGATGGCATGCTATTTGTTAGCTTATTAACTAATTTGATGTTAGAACGTATTAGCCGTAAAAGCTTTAAAAGTCAAAAAGCTCGCAGATATTTTTAATAGTTATTGGTGCAACTCTTTAAGGTTTTACTTAAAAAAAATAAAAAAAATTGTAATAACGCACTTTATCTTACGTACTCTATCACTTAATCTATTTGCGGAAGACGTAGTGTGGGCAGGCCCCCCACGAGGTGGACCGACGATCTGGTGAGGGTCGCGGAAAGCCGCTGGATGCGGGCAGCGCAGGACCGATAATTGTGTCTTCACAATGATCGGTCCTGCAATGCCTAAGCAGTTTTAATTTTAGTTAAAGATTAAGCAGTTTTAGATAAAGTCATCATCATCATCATCTCAGCCGAAAGACGTCCACTGCTGGACAAAGGCCTCCCCCAAGGATCTTTCATTTGTCCAGCAGTGGACGTCTTTCGGTTGAGATGATGATGATGATGATGACTTTATCTAAAACTTCTTAAAGCAGCTTAAGAGTTATAGATAGGCGGCTAGCAATAAAGTGTTATTTGGTAGATAGCCATTTCTTATAGAAAATAGTTGGGCATGGGAATTTCTAATAAAGAATCGACGTCGAAAAGTGATTTGTAAAATCTCACTTCGAATGAACGCTTTTTGAATTTTGTTTTTTTTTTTATTTGAAGAATCATAAACTAAAATGTCGTGTATTTTGGCGCACACTTGGGGAGGCCTATGTCCAGCAGTGGACTGCTGCGGGCTGATATGGATGGTATGGAAGCAAAAAATAAATAAAACTACAAAACTCTTCTAACTCCCCTATGGACAAAAGCGTGAATTCTAAATGTGAAAAATATATTTAAAAAATATATATTTATTTAAATAATATTGTAACCGTCAACCCGCCGCCATTTTTTTTTCTATTTCGTGGTCATATAGTACCTATTTGACACGTCAACCGTCGGTCGGCCATTTTGTGGGCGCGTCTCATACGTCACAGGCCACCTGATATGTTAACACGACACTGAAACCAGTCAAGACCTACTCTTTATAGTTATTCACTAATATACAGGGCGTCCCACAGCTATGCCACATGGAGGGAAAGTACCTTAAATATTGTAAGTAGAACATTTTACTGAAAGAAGACTTTATTTTATTTCTAAACACTATTAAAACTGCATTCATACATTTTTTAATAATTACATGGTTGAACCGGGAATCGAACCCGTTATACGAGAAAAAAATATATCCTGTAGTTTTATCATACCGATCGAAAGGCTTCATCATAAGAGTTATTTTTTGCTAAATAACATAGTGTCAGAAATAAAAGGAAGACTATGTATTTTAACATTTTTAATACAAAATTTATCAATTTTATTAATACGCTGTTGAATACAAAGTCGCACTCTTTTGATTATTTCACTCCCTGTCTTTAAAACTACGCAACGGATTTTGATTTTAATAGATAGAGTGATTCAAGAGGAAGGTTTATATGTATAATACATGCATAATATACTAAAGGATAACCCACAATAACCATTTTCCCGTGCGGAGCCGGGGCGGGTCGCTGTAACCCCATGCATAAAAAAAATCTCGGCGACCACATCAAATGTTAAAATTCATGATCTTTCTTTTATTTCTGACACTATGTTATTTAGCAAAAAATAATCCTTATGAAGGAGCCTTTCGATTGGTATGATAAAACTACAGAGTGTTTTTTTTTTCTCGTGTAGCGGGTTCGATTCCCGGTTCAACCATGTAATGATTAAAAAATGTATGAATGCAGTTTTAATAGTTTTTAGAAATAAAATAATGTCTTCTTTCAGTAAAATGTTCTACCTACAATATTTAAGGTACTTTCCCTGCATGTGGCATAGCCGTGGGACGCCCTGTATATCAGCTGTCCGATGATATCCTGAATGAATTTTAATAGATTGAAGAGATAAATAATAATAATAATAATAACAACAAAAGGTGAGAATTATAGCCTTAATCTTAGACTAAGATAACAATGAAATCATATATATATTTATAGAACTATACACAAAAGAATCAATATAATAGTCTATAGAACAGTCTAGTATTATCGGTTATAATATGTAGATATAATTATATACGTAAAATAATTGAAAAACATGTATATACTTATAAATATTTAAGAAATAATATAAGTAATGAAAGTACTGAATTACAAATTAGTGTTATGAGACAATCTTCAGAATGGGTGAGTCTATGGTTTAAGAAGATTAAGTTCTCTCCTAATTCACATGGCGCTAGATGGATAAGATTGTTTAAGTCACCCATCAGTGATGGATAAAGAGCAAAATATATACCTAATATTAAAATTTCTTCACGTGCACGCAAAATTTCCAGATTGGCTTAAGCCGCGATTAGACTACACAATTTGTTGGACACTTTTTCAGTTAGGTTCCTTAGTAAGGACAAGTGTAATTGCAGTTAGCATCCTAATTATCGGAGCCTTACTGCAATTACACTTACTCCAATTTGTAGAACGCCAATTTGTCGGTGGCTAACAATTGTGTAGTCTAATCGCGGCTTTAGACTTGTTCCACCCACTTTTTTTGCCGTTTTGGTCCAAATCGCGTTTAGTCCAATTCACATTCCGTCTAATCGCTATTAGTGTAAGTAAATCTACAGCTGATCTATATCTATACTAATATTATGAAGAGAAAAGATTTGTATTATTTGTGTGTGCGTGTGTGTGTGTGTATGTTTGTAATTAATAAACTCAAAAACTACTGTGCCGATTTCAAAAATTCTTTCACCGTTAGAAAGCTACATTCACCCTGAGTAACATAGACGATATATTTTTTTAAATTAGGGATCCTTACTAAACCTTCAATAATGTAACCCAAGGTGTAAAAAAAATACCTAAAACATTCCTAATAATTGAATGGGCACCGAAACTAGTAAACCGAATTTGGTGAAACTTGGCACAAAGATAGAATAGACTTTGGGAAAGAACATAGGCTACGATTTACCGCTGGAAAATTTCCATGGGAAAAAATGTTAAAGCGGGTGTAGTTGGTACAAAGATAATAGACCTTGCGGAAGAATATAGGCTAACTTTTACCGCAGAAAGATGCCTCATTCCCACGGGAAAAACTATTAACGCGGGTGCTAGTCTGTTATAAAGCTGATGATAGGCAAGCGAATAAACCTCCGTACACACGAGCGGCTCGCGTGACATCGCGGCCATGTCAAGTGATAATGCTTTATAATTAGGCCCTGATAACCCCCCATGGGAGGAGTATAAGAGACAGAAAAACACACACTTGACACTGTCATAAGGCGATGGTGTGATAGGAAGTACCGGTTTAAATAGCTAGCTATGAAGAGGGTAAGTATATACTGAGTATGTTTTCTTGATAATCACCGCTTGTCTATAATACACAACAGTGGTTCTCAACCTTTTTGACCCCCGACGAAAAAGAGGGGTGTTATAAGTTTAACGTGTGTATCTGTCTGTCTGTCTGTCTGTGGCATCGTAGCTCATAAACGGATGCTCCGATTTTGATCTTGTTTTTTTTTTATTTGCAAGGTGTCACAATCGAGAATGTTCTTAGCTATGAATCAAGAAAATATCTTCAGCTATTTGAAGATTATTAGCTCATTTCTAGTTGTTGAAAGGATCAAGTAACAGTTTTGTGGCGGGGGTTTTATAAATTTTTAATTGCATGTTATTTGATGTGAAATATCTATAGACGAGGAGTAAAACTGATTATTGGCGTGGCGACTGTGGCGAACCGCCCGTGGTAAGCGGGTCGCCGCGTCTATGTCGCCACGCTTTATTGACTGAAGAAAACTATTCTTTAAGTACCACTAAGAAGTGTATATTCGTATGATTTATTCTGTACTACGCCATCTAGCAGATATCTGTTAAACTACTTGCAGCAATCACAAATTAACTTTACTTTTAATGTTTCACATTAGCCAAACGTCCCGTCATTTTGTATAGACGAGGGGCCATTTTGATTTCTTATTTGTCAGCAGGAACCATGTACCTATAGGTACGAAAAAAAAATCCGAAAATAAACTTTATTTCAGTAGTCATCATTTTAGAATACCTAGACTAAATTCAAATTCAAATTTCAAATTTCAAATAATTTATTTTAACTTTTGGACATTTTACATCACTTAGTTAATTCAAATAAAGTTACATTAAGTGGCGAGTTCAGCAAAGCAAAATGTGCGGTCTTTTGTGGAAAAGAGCTCGCCGAAGAAACTCCACAAGCGTCGCATCTTTTAATTATTTTTCTTAATATGTAATGTTATAGGTACAATGTAACTATTTTAATAAATTAAAAAAACACTACCAACTAAATCATTAATCGGATTGGAAAATGCAAAACTCAAATAAATCATATTATATTCCAGAAAAAAAAATCCTAAAAGTAAATCATAAAATAGAGGATTATATTTCCACGTTAAATGTAAGTTTTTATAAAGATATTAATATTTATGGCGACAATCGCTTCCAATAGATTGATTTCCATTAAATTGTTGATCTAGCATGATCAATAGCAATGACAGATCGATATTGCACCTGGTACACTCAATCACACTATAAAAATAGCAAAAATATTAATTTGTTACAAGTTAACACAAAAACTACACATCATTTTTTTGTTGTGTTTCTTTGTTAACTGTATAACGAGTTATATAATTTTTTGGAGAAATAAAACTATCACCACATTTGTTGAAATAAAAAAATCTTTAATGTTTGAAAAGGCTATTTGACTTGACGTTTGCACATATGCGTACAAAAGTGTTAACAAAAACTTATGAATATAAACTGAAATAGTTTTATTTATTTTTATCCTATGATTGCTGAAAAATTTAAACAACTTTTAATGAAGTTACGTTATTAATTATATTTCAAAGCCCAGTGCATGTCATGTGTGCATATTATTTTAATAGCGTAATTTTATTGACATATTGCATGGCTTGCTCTGTAATTTAAACGAACTGCGCCAGCTCCGTGCATCGATTTTCAAAAAACCTATAATTTTGCTTCTAGATCAGTAAGTAGACTACCATTCTAGACTAGAACGTGCATAGAAAGATAATCAATTTCACATAAGGTAAGTTGAAAGAAAATTGACGTATTTAGTACTATGTTTGCCCTAAATACACGCAAAATCGAAAATTAAACAATTTTATATAACATATTGCTTAGTTAAAATTACAGGTTTGGCTGGTTTGCAAACCATATCAGCGATTAAGTCATTATCTGCCAGTGGGACGTTTTTGAAAATTAAATATGTCAGTTAAGTAATTAACTAATCATATAATTTTCATGTAATGTTTCGGAGCGTAGATTTTGCATAAAATATTGCTTGTGGAAGTGGCTAGCGAGATAAGGATTAATCTTACTACACAGATCGGCGAGTTTATTTTTGTTAGAGTGAGTGTTATAATAACTTAACCTAAAATAACTTTGCCTCACGTATAATTTTGCTATTAAATATCGTATGTTGATGAAAACTGTTAAATCATATAAAGATTAAAATTTCATATAACAAAAATGGCACAAAAAATACTTATTTATGTATTTCTTCAATGAACTTGTGTGTGAGGTTTAAGGTTATCATCACACAGGATATTTCAACAAAATCATCATGTACATTGCAGTCTAATTATTTCCCTCTTAACACGTAATTTTATTACAAAAAACGCAATTCACGAACATACCCACGGTCCATAAGCACCTAATTGCCTCGCAAAAACTACCAGTTAGGTAAACTTTGCTAATATTTGCTGTACACACACATATTATAATAGGTTATTATGTGCCATGACACGTCAAGTCGCACTTAGTGAACCGATCTTGAACATAACAAGAAAATTGTGACGTGACGTGAAGCTGTTTTAGCAAAAAGTACATAAATTAAGATAGCGACATCTTCTATCTAAGCGTATTTTTTCTAGAATTAAAAAAATGAATCCTTTTTGTCACCCTGTTATTGAGACTAAAAAATATTCTGATGTCAGATAATATTTAATACCTAGTATTAGTTTAGACACTGACAGACAACAATACACATTTAGTAGTACCGTGTGTATAGCTGTTTACAGGAGGTTATTATTGGAAGGAAATAATTGTTGCGTGCGTAATTTGTAACTTGACGCTGATGTGTTTATTTATGTGTTCTTCGAAAGAGATATAGTGTTGAAGTTGAGAAAAGATAATTAAGTAGGTAGTACGCGGCAATGGCTATTGTAATGTTAAAATATAAATGCAACAACATCTTTATTAATCAGTTTTAAAAAATATAGTCTGTCTCTGGTGGATGAGATATTATGAAAACTAGACAAGATTATTTTTCACATTATATTTCACATTGAATCACCTCTTTTCAATTACTATAGAGCATAATGCAGAAAACTTTCAGAAGAGGGTTCTAGAGAACAAACTGTTGCCAATAAAAAAATCACTTTGAGGGAAAGAGCCTCCTAAAAAACGTCTGCCACTTTTCTGATTTTTTCTTTTTGGAAATTTCCCTTAGGCTTTGATGTTTGGAGTGTCACCCTTCGAATTTTGGCGTTCGTCGCCCCTTGAAGTGTTTGTATACACTTGAGTGCTTCACCGGGCCAATGTTTAAAAATAACAACAGAACTTGTGTGTCAAGATACGATTCTGTAACTATTAGCAGGTTATCATGTTAGCCTTCGTCTGCTTTATTGGTTTTGATTTATTCTTCTGCTGTCTGTTAAGTAACTTGTCATAATGACAATCTTTATTGTGATTTTTTAAATTTCTTCCTATTCAGGTGTATTGCCTTTTGCTTCAATTGAACTTACTTTTGTAAAGTAAAATTTATTACACTATTTCAGCAGTCTTTTAAGAAAACTAAAATCATTCAATTAGTAATGTTTAGTACTGGAAATGATAATGATGAAAATTAGAATTTCAAAAGTTAACATATAAAATACCCGACATAAAAAAGCTATCTTTCAAAGTTGTTGAACGATTTCGTCTACATAAATTATACGTATAAACATCATGTTCATGACATGACACTCTATTGAGACGTTTTTGTCTAAGATTATTTTTTAGACAGGCATTAACTTTATATAATAAATAGATCATGCCCTTTGTTAGGATAGTATAAAATGAAAATGTAATGTCTATTTGATTTCATTTGTCTGTTACAAATATTTTACACTTAGGAGGACAAATATTTTACACTTTTGATGAAAATAAAAATACCTATTCTTCATAAAATTGTGGTTAGTATTTATCTA